>CAAKHG010015917.1:0-37500 GCA_901007715.1 Dactylopterus volitans | reverse complement strand
TGTGTGTGTGTGTGTGTGTGTGTGTGTGTGTGTGTGTGTGTGTGTGTGTGTGTGTGTGTGTGTGTGTGTGTCTTCAGAAGTCAAAACCCTTTTTAGTGGCAGTTCTCAGAACAGGCTCATTGCCCTGAAAATCCTACTCTTATCCTGTGATCTGACTGTCATGATCACATGATACTCATTTAATTACAAATCCAGATGCGAGAGTCAGCCGATCTGGCTCTGATCTCTCTGTGGTCACTGCACAAAACTGGAAATTTTATTCGAGTGCATTGCCTTATTTGAAGATAAACTTAACAGCGGTCATCCTGACCCCCCCCCCCCACCAACCTTCTCTTCATGTCATCCAGCTACAGCTATGAGGACTGCAAGGCCACTGCTGATTGGCTGCTGGCCCAGACAGACGTCCGGCCATTAGTTGGCATCGTGTGCGGCTCAGGGCTCGGCGGCCTGGCTGACATGTTGAAGGACCAGGTCATTTTCAACTACAAGGACATCCCCAACTTCCCCCAGAGCACAGGTGAGCTGACCTCTCTCTCGCATCCCCCAGTTGCTGCCAAGTCAACGCTGACTTCCACTTGTCTGGTTTGCCTCCAGTGCACGGACATGCGGGACGGCTGGTGTTCGGCACCTTGAAGGGGAGGCCGTGCGTGTGCATGCAGGGGCGCTTCCACCTGTATGAGGGCTACCCGATCCAGAAGGTTCGCGATTTTTTCGACTGCATTCGATGTCCACGCCGCCTTGAGAAAAAAAACGCTCCTTTAAATCAAACTGCCACGTGAAGGCCTGGTGCGCTCTCTCCCCAGATCACGCTGCCCATGCGCATCTTCAAGCTGCTCGGTGTGGAGACGGTGGTGCTGACCAATGCGGCCGGAGGCCTCAATCAGGACTTTAAAGTGGGGGACATCATGATCATCAAGGACCACCTCAACATGCCCGGCTTCGCTGGCAACAATCCACTGGCCGGCCCCAACGATGAGAGGTAATTCTCGCACTGGTGCAAGGGAGCAATCCTTCATGGAAGAAGCACCCATTCGGCAAAATTAGCGTCTCCTGCACCATTAAATTGAACACTTTCCCCTCTTCCAGGTTCGGTGTTCGTTTCCCCTGCATGTCTGACGCATACGACCGAGAGCTCCAGCAGCTGGCCATGGATGTCGGACAGGAGCTCGGGTACGCAGACTTCCTGAGGGAGGGCGTCTACTGCGTGTTGGGCGGGCCCTCCTTCGAGACCATCGCCGAGTGCCGAATGCTGCACAAACTTGGTGCCGACGCTGTTGGTGAGAATTTTCAAGGAGACTTATATGCAAGGACATGGCTTTTATATAAAAATAAAGTACATCTGCCCTTATTTGTCCATATTGACAGTGCTACATCAGACATAAAATCTGTTAAATCAATTATGAGCAAGGTGCAATAAATTCGTCTCTCATATGTGCATCCTTTTTTTTTTTTTTTTTTTAATCAGTGTATCATTTTGAATACCCTTTTTTCCTCCGCAGGCATGAGCACAGTCCACGAGGTGATTGTCGCCCGCCACTGCGGCATGCGCGTCTTCGCCCTTTCATTGATCACCAACCAGGCGGTGATGGACTACGACAGCGAAGAGAAGGCCAATCACGAGGAGGTTCTCCAGACAGGGAAGCAGAGGGCGGAACAGCTGGAGCGGCTGGTTTCCACGATGGTGACCAAGATCGAGCACAACAACAACTACGCCTAGAAGAAGCTGCGCCGTGCTCCACCCGCTCCAACGCCGGATGTTGGCGCTACGTTTGGCTCGCGTTTAGCTCTGCAGAAAAAATGCCACTCAGCAGCGTTTAGGCAAGTGGTGGGGCTGTTTGTTTTAGTCTGAGGTCAGGAGATGAGCATCGAAATCATCTTGGGAGTCTCACTTAGATATCGAGTCAATCTGAATCAAGGTTTAACAAGATTTAACAGAAATCCAGAACAAACACAACCTTTATTATTATGTCACTGTTTCGTATCTGATAACTTACATTCCTCTTCTGAGTGGCTGAAAGAGAAAAAGTCACCTCCCAGTTTTTTTTTTTTTGTATCATTTTAAAAATATATGTTCTAACTTAATATTTGATCAGTTTGTATAAATGTCTGCAATTTAACTTAACAATGAGCAACAATCAGTAAAGATCTTAATATTATAGGATGTTGTTGACATGTGTACATTAGTGGTGTTTTACTGTGCTTGTTTTTTTTTTAATATGAATGTTGTTACTAAAAGTACTATTTATTGCAATACTGGGTTTGTGTTTTTATTGGTGGGGGGGTGATGTAACTGACTATTTTGTTTTTATTATTTACAACTTGAAAAAAAATCACTTTTATATACTTAGTTCAACAGGAAAACGAATGCAGACTTGTGAAAACCTCACCATTTTTATTGAGTGCGTATGAAAAGTGTGTATTACAGAGAAGCTGCAACAAAAGTAAACCAACATGTTGATTGCTGAGCGGGTCCAAAGGGACCCAGAAAGATCCTGTGTAAACATTAGGTAATGTTATATAAGCATTAGGTTGGAAAAAAAAAAAAAATCAAGTACAAGAATGCTGGCATTGTCAGAGTATTATGCAGATTTTTGGCAGCTGCTGTTCCATTAACTGAATAGCAGGAGTCCCACGTGTGCATTTACAAAAGCACAGCTAACGCCTCACCCCCGAGATCAAATGATGCTACTCAACTCCTTAATTTCAACAAGTAAATTTGCATTACACCTCTTTATTATACTACAAACGAAATACTTGCTCCCCTTGTTTAACAAATGGTAGACAAACGACACCACATTCCACATGCATTTCACATGCCTCCACCTAAAATACTGACGTGCTCTTGTTCCCTTTCAAAAGGCAAAATGAAACAAAGATGGCACAGGGTTTTTAAAACCTTGAAAACGTCTGATTCCATCCAAAACATTTCTTTGACTCATAGTTTGCAAAAGTGCCATGCATATTGATAAAAGAAACGCCTTAAAGCAGAAACGCATTTGTTGCGCAACTCATCCTCTCATGCCAGAGTGCTGCACAACCGTGTGCGTGCTGTTGATGCCGAGGTGAAGCGAAAGTTTGGCACAAACTGTAAATGGAGCGCACCGGAGCGGCTGCACTGCTGCAAAGGCAGAGGAGGGAGAGGCTTCGCCCACGTTGCTGGCAGACTCACAGACGGGCTGTGTAAAAAAAAAAACAACCCAAAAATCTCCAATTCAACTATTTGTTTTTTGTTTTTTTTCACTTCATCAATGCATTTGATGTAATAGATCGGAGTAAAAAAAACAAAAATAAAAACTTTTTGGCAGATGAATGTAGAGGGATCACTTGAGTGATTAATAATGAAATAATCACTCGGACTGACACACGCACTGGCTGACTGACTGACCTCCACCAATGTTTTGTTTTCAAATTTCAATTTTGCGGCACGTCTGTTTGGCAAAAGTTAAAAACTGTTTTGTTTTGTTTTTTATTGGCTTTGGTGGAGGTCTTGGAGAAAACCAGCCAGAAAGACATTTTCATATGTGGTTAACATTGTGAAAGGGTATGACCCAAAACAGTATCTTTCCCTAAACCTTACCAAAAATTGACAGAAAACTTAAACAGGATTTTAAAAAAGAAAAAAACAACCTCTCAACAACAAAACAAGTTTCATGCGGGATTCAAAACCTTGCCTCTTGCATGTTTGATGTGTTAATCCATCACAAATTGCTCCCTAAATGGACTTTGTCACAGATTGTACTTCTCCCCCAGCCTTTCTGGGAGAAATGAATCAGGGCAAACTTCTCCCATACCCACTAAAATTAACCCATGCTATTTTTTCAGCACAGCTAAGCCCCTGAAATGTTTTTTTTGTTTTTGTTTTGTTTTTGGAACTGCTTAACAACATCAGCATGACTGCTAGCAAACAAAAAGCTGGCTTCCTTCCATTGGCAAAAAAAAGGTAACAAAAACTGGATTGGCCCACGTTTCCTACACAGGCACTGTAAAGACACGCAGTATTTTGCATCAGAGACCCGACCAGAGCGTCTAGCTTGGTGTAGAGGAAGAACTGGAAGATAAAGGCACTTGTAAAACAACACATATGGGCCTGGAGCTGCGGCAAAATGTCCCACCATCTCTAGGCAAACATGGTCAGGGAAATCCACTGTGGGGCAGAGAGAGCAAGTCAATTAAGAAAAGCGACCAATGAACCACTGGAAATACAAGCACAGGTTGTTGCATAGGTGGGAAGTAAATATGCAACACAACGTAAGAAACCAACAGCTGGGTCACGATTCATTAAGATAAAATTGACATGAAAATAAATGACTGGCCAAACCTGAAAGAAGTTCAAGGATATGACACCATCCACATCAGTGTCCATGGTCTTGAAAGTTTCTGCGGAAACGAAGTGAAACGCTCGTGTTTCTCATCTTGCAAACACACTCCAGTGTTTCAACGGGCAAATCATAACGTCTCAGTGATCGCGTGACCCAATCGACATGAAAAAAAAGAAAGCCCATTGTTATTTCTAAAACATTTCGGGGAGAGAAGTGGTGGAACTCACTGAACATTGTCTCCAGTCTGACCAGACAGGTGACAAAGTTGTCAAAGTCGACGGCCATGTCAGCCTCCGTGTAGCGCAGGATGATCAGCTGGAACAAGTGGTTTGTCAGCTTGAATCCTGGAGGACAGAAAAGGAAAACCAGACAAATTCTTGGTCACAAAAAAAAAGAGTGTGTGTCTTGCATTACTTCTGTGAAAAAAAAGAAGGCAAAAGGGTCTTGGACTTTGAGGATTTGTGGGTGGAACATTACCTGCAGATTCAAGGGCCATCCTCATCTCATAGGAGCTCATGGTGCCCGACTTGTCCAAGTCAAAGTTCCGGAATATTGTCTAACATGGTGACACATATGGACAATAGCCAGACAAAGAAACACAGGGAGACAAATACGTCACTTGACAGTAAACCAGCGCTCTGCATCAGACCCGATGTTTATTTTGATGTCTGGCCAAAGTACCAAAGCGCTGGATCGATACTGTCTAATCTGACTGCCCTGCATGACCCAACGGCCTTCAACCTCACCAGGTATCGTTTAATCTTTTCCCAGAGCACATGAAACTCCGTCAGGCCGAGCTTCCCACTGCCGTCAGTCTGTGCAGAGAGGTTAAGAGAGCAATGTGGCAGAAGCGGGGCCGCGCAATCGAGCTTTGTATAATCACGAAAGGCCAATATGGCCGACGAGGCAAAGAGAGAAGTGCGAGGTGGCGTTCAGGACCGTCGGAGCTGCAGGCAACAAAGCAAAAGCAAGAAACGCTCTCAAGGATACGTCCATCAGGTTTATCATACTGCGACAAGACTCTTTTGAAAAGCCATCTGTCTTCAGGTCTTTGTCTGCGTGCGAGAGAAGGAGGAGTTATTTGGAGTCAGTCTTCCCCCAAGGTCCTGTTTTTTAACCGCATTTGAAGGATTACAAAAACAAACTAAACAAAAACTACCGATCCAGTTTTAACTAAACCTTTGGGAAAGCTGGAGTATGGGCACTCAAAACTCACCGGCGGAGCATGGACCAAGAAGGAGCCCATTAAAAATAGGGGCAAATCCACTTTCCACTCGTATACTTTAAATAACTGGAATTAAACTTATGCACCCCTGATTTCAACTGATGCTCACGTTTGCTGATGATCCTGTTCAATATGGTTTGGAGCTCTGTTACACTGATCTCCATGTCCTGTTGGTAAAAACACGTAGACATTTTTAATTGGTATTCAAGGCATATATGACAAGGCATACAAGAACGACTTCAACAAGCCGCAGCTGCTCCACTTCCCACTTACCGGCCCCGCCAGCTGTCTGAAAAGATTCTTGAAAGCTGAGTCAATCTGGCTCTCATCTAGCTGAGTCTGCAACACAAATTTACCGAGTTCAAATTAGCTGTTATTCCACGCGCATTGGTGAGTGGTCATGTGATAAAACTGTCCTCTCACCTCTGGCGGAAGCTCCGCGACAACATCGTCATCAAGCTCCCTATCATAGAAAGAAAGAGGGACCTCAAATACACAACAAACATTCAGTAATAGTTGCTTAATTTAGATTTATAGTTCTTATATTCATTCAACTACTATACATATATATATATAACTTTCTTATTGGGTTTTTTTGCACTGCATTGCGTTACATATTTTGATATACGCACTTTGTCTTATTTGGTTAGGGTTTCTGTTAAGTTATGATATGTAGCACCTCAAATAGCATATTTTGACAGGTATAACGGTTTTGAGATCAAGCATTAAGTTAAAGTTGTGATTTTACAGGGAGATGGCAAGTGAAAACAAGCAGTTTTTCTGCTTTTGTCAATTCTCGTGTCAAGCTCAGAGCTTCCCCCTCCACCACCTCTGGAGTCGCATAAACCTCGTCACTCACTCAGACTCCGCAGGCTTCTCTGAGAAAACCCGGATCACAAAGTCGGCCTCTTTGTGGGGCTCGAAGGTGGAGGGCACGACGATGTACTCCCCGGCCGGAAGCCGCAACCGCGAGCTAACCTCCCGTAGGTTGATGAAGAGCTCGGAGCGGGCGCTGGATGCGTGCGTGAGAAAAAAGTCTCGCTTCAGATGAACCCCCGACCTTCCTGTAAACTGAGAGGGGCGTCGAAAGTGTTAGTTAGACGCTAGTGTTAAGTCAGGGTCAGTTTTCAAAAGAAAGGTGAAAAGTCGAAAAACTCATACCTCTCTGGGAACCTGCAAAGGAAAGAGAGATGTATAGATGAAATTATCATCATTTCTGACCTGATCAAGCAATAATGAAAAACTGAAGCGATGGAGAGCTGCCTGGAACTAATCAGCACACAGCTGAGATGGTGCTCTTTGGTTCATGACTGGATCAGAACAGTAAAAAAAAAAACAACCCGAGGATACCAAAGCCAAATTTGCCCATGAAAATAAAGGCATTTAAAATTTTAGCTATAGATGAGTGCCTTGGCATCCTCAAATTTTTTTTTACTATTGTGAGCAAGCAATGGTCTGGAAAGATTCCAGAAAATAGAGATCGGTCTGCCAAGCGCAAATGAAAGAGGAATCTATAAATCCTGGAACTTGAAGTAGTTTCGTTGGAGATCAGTCTTCGCGAGCTGGGTGCGCTGCTCACCTCGTAGACGGCAAAGCCAATGGTCTCCATGTCTTTTCCCTCTCGTCGTTTCTTCCTGCGGTCTTTCTGCATGAGGGCAACCAGGAAGCTGCAATCTGATTGGCCAGGAACATCCGGGTGTTGCAGGTTGATCTTGAATTGGGGGTTCAGCCAAAAGGTTGCTGCAGACAGGAGGTCAGAAGGTCAGCCTTCTTTTTTTTTTCTGGCCTCAATTTGATGCTTTGCCACTTTTGTTCTCAAGACCACAGAAGAGATTCCAAGCATGTCTTCAGTCATAATGGGGTATTTCCAAAAGTTATTATAAAACGGGCCATTGTTTGGCTACTTATTATTTAAATAGGAGTCACATTCACATTCCTTCAGTAAATTCATCCACAGCCTCTGTCCCTCCTTCTAAACCTACTTGTTTATTAAGACTGTGTGAGCCAAAAAAAATTCGAAAAGCAAACGGCCAATCACAGAACCTGTTTCTCTTCCATTCCCTCAACACCTCATTTCTCCTTCCCCTTCACCATATCTCATACCTGGGTAGTTCCTGCAGCCCCCAGCGGTGCTGCCCCGCCTCCACTCTCCCTGATAGAGCGAGGAGCTCCACTTCTTCAGCTGGCTGTTCTGCAGGGCGTCAGCTGTCAGGTTGCAGATCTCCAGACTGCTGAACTCACGCAGGAAGTCGCTGAATGACATCCTGAGAAATGGCAACACGTGAACTTAAAACGTGCAGTGCAGTCGAGCTCATGGGCACTCGGTTTCAGCTGAGGTGAATAGTGGTGCGTTACAGGACGTCTTTTTTTTATAAATGTGCACGTTAGAGAAAAATAAGTTCACATAAACGAGGGATCTTGACTATTATCACTCAATAGCTGATGGAGAAAGGTTGGGATTTAATAGGTTCCAACTTCTTCCCATTCCTATTTTGACTATGTAAACTGATGTCCAGTGTTAATTATCTTTGTACTAAGATTTGCATCGTTTGAAACTAATACAAAATGTATTCAATTTTTGTCGTCTACTTGCCATTGCCAATTTTTTCCTCAAACTTTTCTTTCAATGTAATGTTTTAACCCAATCAATCAAACAATCTGTAAAATTTGATGCATTTACTCATTAGGTTGAAGAAATAAAAAAAATCAGAACCACATAAAGCAAAGACCAAACTATAATCTGACAAAATACCGTGAGGGTCCAAACACGCTGGCAGACTCACCAGAATTCACCATCCTCACTCCGGTTTTGTAGCCGGCTTCTGACAGAGCGGTCCACACTGTCCCACTCTCTGGAGCTGAGGATTTCACACAAGAAAAGACCTGATTTTACCATCATAACATGGCTGCTCGTGCCTGTGTTAAAGTGAAAGTCAAATCGATCGCTCAATTCAGCAGCACCGCTTTGCAACCCATCAAATAGTTGTCGGCGTTTGCGATTCTGGCCACAGAGGGCAAAGGGAGCACCTGGGAGCTGAACTGTGCATATTCTTGCCAATCCAATCAAACCTTCATTAAAGTTGTGTATATTAAGATAAAAAAAAAAAGCACACGCCACTTCCCACGCAAAAGTTGGGATCCATAGAGACAAACTTGAGGGGAGAACGTGCACATCTTTGAGTATCTCGGAGACTTGGGAAGGTGGTGACAGACTGTCGGTGGTGGTAACTGCTTGGTGGGGAAGGCAGTTTCTCTTTCATTATTAAGGCTACATCACATAACATAATCCCTCCTAACCTCCACTACATCTGAGCCCTCTGCCCAATGATGACTGCAGCTAAAGTGCCAGAAGTAAGCTCATACTTGTCGCTCCAGGCTCCGGTCCATTCGACCTCCCCCCAGGGGTTTCTGATGCGAACCAGCTTGGAAAGATTTCCTCTGTACACAACCTAAAGAGCAAAAGAAAAAAAAAAAACGTCGACTGACAGTCAAGTTTTTATCATTGCTTAATTGCCTCTGCTGCGTCAACATTATTGCAGCCGAGTGAACTGTCACAGGAAAACCCATGACATACAGAGAAATCAGTTTTTCATCTTTAAAACCCTGAATCAAATGAACATCCATCACAAATTGGAAAAACACAACAGTGTTTCCATGTCAGCTGGTCTTCACTAATCCCGTGACATAAGGATTTTAACAGCGGCTCAGCGAGTGAAGCATGACACACCGAAACGCTGACGATTTCAGTTGATTCAGTTTTTGAATGAAAATGCAGCATTTGTAACATACTCGGAGATCCAAATGCTATGAAAACTGAACCCCATAAGGGACCTTTACCAAACGTCTACATTCAAATGGAAGTTAAAGTTCTTCTAAACTTCTTGAATCCCACATACAACCCCCAGATTGACATGGCCACATACTGCCGTCTGGATGACTTTTATCATCTGCTTATGTGTCTGTTTGGTCGACTCTGGTCAAGTCACAAGGGCAGCGTGGGTGTTAACCAAGGCTCCGCTCAAGCTCCCATGGTAATGATGTCCAACATACCAACTACCTTTTTACCAGTGACTACAAAGTGTTTTTTTGTTTTTTTTTGCATAATAATGTTATACTGAAAGTAAAGGTGAAGAGTCAACAGCAGTCACAAAACCTGGGCTGCAGGTCACATCAACATGTCAGCCTTGTGCAAATGCAGCCACAGAATTTATTTTTACTACTGTTGATATCTAGTTGCTATAGATATCTGAGGCACTTTGACTGCTGTTTTTTTTCCCCCTGTATATTCCAGTGCTGTGCTTAGTTTCTGTAGGCTGAACAAGTTTCTTTCTTTCTTGATAAAATGAAATGCTCCCAATCTGTTCACGTTGCACAATAATTGTCTATTTGAAGACTTTGCCACTTCACATGCTCATATTTGTGCTGGTAAACCAGCACAAATCGGTTTTTCAGGGCTGCATGAGTTGCAGGTTTAGCGAAGCCAGACGCTGGAGGACAGTAGGAATACTGTAAGTTGCATGAAGCTGAGACAGAACTAAAATGAATTCCTTATGATACCACCAAACACACTGACCACTGTAATTTGACTTGCATGTGATGGCATCATTCTTATAAATGTTCACAGTCATGGATGTTTAGGGACACATAAAGGCACAGAGTGTAGGTTCTGCCACCAGGGGTCTGTCAATCAAAACAATACCAAATATTGTTTTGATTGCCCACTAAGTTGGAATAAAATATTTTTTACCTCCCCTCATGAAATATTTGTGCCCATGTGAATTATTTTTGACAGGTAATGTCAGTGATTGATTAAGCTGGTCAAAGGCGATTATTTGAAAGAAAAATGCTGTATTATAGCAACTACAGGGAGCAAATGGAATATGATGTCACTGATAACTTTGAAACGCAAAAATATGGATATATATATTTCCACACATTGAAATGTGTAAATGTATTACATATCATTTAATATGTAGCTTTGTTTTTTATTCAGAAATTGTGCTTTCTGGGTGTTTTGCTTCCTTGTCTCATGAAAATGTTAGTTCGGATTCGGCTGGTGCAACAAAAATGCACATATTATTTCAGCCAGAAGTCTCAGAAAAGAGATTTGATCTTCAGACCTTTGCACTGATCCGGGGCTTTTAAAAAAAAAAACAAAAAAAAAACTTTCATCATGTTTTCTGACCGGTCCACGACCTTGTTACACCATCGCTCACCTCGTCCACGCCGGTAACAGAGTAGGCATGTCCTTTCACCAGCTTCTTGAAAGTCACCGCCTCCATGTCTCTCGAGCTGGTGATCTTCAGAGGAAGCAAACATGTCGCATGGTTAGACAAAGATGTTCATTATTGATGGTAAGCAAAGATAAGCATGCGGACCGCCGTTCCAGGTGTAACAGCGTTAGCGGCATCTGCAGGCAGCCGTCACAGTCGCCGTCACAACACAGCTCATTCATTAAAACCATCCAACTTCACGGAGTAAGAAATATAATGTGATGACTGTCTGCGCAGTCACAATATCCACTGCATGAGTGTGACGCTCGATTGAGATTAAGTAAGTAAAAATGGTTTTACCGAAGTAAAAATGGTTTCCATACCAAATGTGAAACTACAGGCACACTCTCATTTTCCGTTTATTTCCTTACGGGTAAAAGTGTTGCATTTATGCATTTAAATTTTTGGTGACATTTAAAAACACTAAAGCAGTTGCTGTTAGGCAGCACAGTGAAGCTAATAAATACAGAATGTGATGTGGTATTTGGGGAGCAGGAACTAGCACATTTTGATTAGTTTGAAACTGCTGGAAAATGGATTGACCGGTCAATGAATCATCTGCGCTACCTTTTAATGTCATAAGACTCAAACTCGAAAAAGGGGCTGCCTTCAGGGCCGCGGGCTCATTCTAAATTAGCTGGAATTAATGATAGCTGGGATGATGAATTGTTTTCATTAGTTTAACATCCAGGCTATTTTAATGCATTTTGCATTCACCTGTATGTAACCACTTCAACACTGGAGCGAAGGAAAGCATTTAAAATGTCAAACAAGTTCATATCTCTGATCACACATTTCTGTTAAATTCCCATTTGTTTTAGTCAAAGGCATTGTTGTACAGTAGATGCAGTACTGACGTCAATGGAGCAGCCCAGCAGGGATCCTCTCTCTATGGCCCTGCTGATGATGCTGTAGAGGTCAGAGGGCGCTTTATCCAGCTTGTACATCTCCGTCACGCCACCTGTGAAGTCCTCAAAGCCCTCTGACGTGCTGCCGCCTGACAGAGCTTCATAACATCCGTTCAACCTCAGGCACAAGAAGACGCTCATGAAAACTTACCGCCGGTTAGATGTTAGATAAGACAGAAGATTCTATGCTTGGAGCGACGACAATCACCACTATGGGAAAACGTTTAGACAAAAGAGCGCAGCGTAATCTCTGTCAGATGGAACTCTAAACACACTCTGCTCCACACAACCATTTATGAATGTGTCCCTAAATGCCATAGTTAGCAAACAATAAAGTAACGCACATATTTTGTATATCACAGTCCTGCTTACTTTCCGCACTCTATCCGGGAGGCACCCACCTCTTGGGAAAATGGAAAAACTCCACACATTAAAAATGGAGACCCGCAGCTGTCCACAAGAGTGGCCGGATTCAAAGGAGCAGGACTGCTTTATTTTTCATTGATTTATTTTCACTAGAGTGCCAGTGAAAGCTGCCGTTGTCAATAGGACCGAATGTCTATCATCCGCTGATGAGAAGAACTGAGAGCGGACCTTGACTGCTTCTTCATCATGGCAGGTTTACCATAAATATGGTCTGCTCCCAATGAGTAAAGTAAGAGTACAGGATCTCTCAGTTTGTTACAGTGACTGTGTGAGACACTGATAGAAATAATTCAAATTACCAATTAAATGCACAGTATGCAATTCAATCTGGGGGAAAAAAAAAAGACATAGCTTGCTAACGTGGTGAAACGCGGAGAGCCGTCTTCGTTGTTCAAAAGCCAACGTTAAAGTAGAACAATGGTCATGGATGCGGTAACGTGGGCAAGATTCTGTTCACTCAAAATTCAGGCACGTTTTTTTCATGTCCTGTCATTCAGTCCACTGAATTAGCCGCAAGTAACATTAGTTAATATAACGTGCAAATTATTTGAGCGCACGGACAGCTACTGCGGCTAACGTGGTTATTCAAGGTCAATTCTACTAAAAATAACTTTGAGTGTGTTCGACATTTTGTGACATTATAACGTTTCCACAAACATGAGCTTGCTAGCTGCATTAGGCACTAGCATATCGTAATATATACTTGATGGACTTTAAAATATATGAATAATTCACATCTCTACTGGACTACTGTGCAAGATGGTATGTCATTACCTAAGATATTACACTGTGTGGTATTAGACAGGAGTATAACAGCAACTAGGAGGGGAAAGTGGGTTCCATTGAGAGGCGACCAAATGAAATGCTTTGTTACCTTGAATGTTTTGGAAATATTTGGGATAATGGAAGCACACAACTTAGCAACTGTTTCTTGGACATCTTAATGCTGCTTTTTTAATGTATAAACACACTTTCAGGTCCTTGGCTGTTCTATAAAAGTTACATAAATGAACACTTCTAAGTTAGGGTAATAAAACAATGACCTCTCGCAATTTCAGCACTCCACAATGTTACATAAATACAGCACTACGCTTGGGTTCAGGGTTCACGAAAGTTAAGTCTTACTTGGCGTAGGCCTTTTCCAGCAGGGCGCTCCAGAACTCGGTGCCCTCTGCTGAGTGGACAAACAGCAGCTTCCCATCCTTCACCGGCAGCCGGTCATCGATCACCACCTCCACCCACTCACCAAACTGCCAGAACTGCATGGCAGACAGAGGAGAACACACACATTAAGATGCAGGGAAATATCCAATATATGGAGAAGGTTAAATAGGTCATCAACGGAAACTTTGTCATTTGTAACGCGCTGCTGTCACTTGGCCATCCATCATGTTTTGTCATAGTAAATGAAAACAGATCAGTCTATTGTTATGTTCTCATTTTGAGTCTGAGACAGATCACATCTTCTTACAGGGGATTCTTCATTCAGCTCAATCATAACGTTACTTTTGTGTTTCAACCCACCGAAGATAAATGTATAAACTAACTGTCTCTTAGCAATGCTTCAAATTTTTCTAAACAAGTCCTGCTGTATAAGCAAATTGACCAAAAAAAAAAAAAAAAAGCAGCAGTGAGTTGCCCCACCTGAACTAAACAGTTCTGAATGCGTATAGCCATTCAGCACATCAGAAGAGCTCCAAAAAGTACACTTTAAATATAACGTGACTACTCTGATGGTGAATAATGAGGTTCAGCCTGTGCTCCTCCACCAGGGAGCAGCAGAGATCAACGCAACGCATGAAAACCCGCACACAAGGAAGGCGTTGCTGGCGAAGCAGGGCCACCGCAGCTCATTTACAAACAGATGCAACTCAATGCAATGCAACTCTAAATCCTGCTCGACAATTGAAAAACATGGCACGATAAAAACCCCGGATAAATAAGGCTGAAAGTCACACGTTTAAAAAAAAAAAAATCTAAGTCAAAAGCCAGGGAAGAAAGTTGTGTCATGAGAATAGATTTTAAGGAAATAGTGTGATAGTGAGCCTAACACTCAAAACATCGAGCGTTTGGTAGCTACAACTGCACCAGCGCGATCAGCCACTGTGCTTCGACTTGCGACTGGTCGGCTGTGACCTTGACATGGTTGCAAAAAGTTAGAGGGACGGAAAGGTGCACGCCGATGTTGGGACGTACAGGAAAATGATAAGAGTATGGCAAATCACGTAATTTATATATAATTGTGTGGCGGGATGGGAGGAGAGGTCGCACCTGAGCTTAAAACCTGGAGGCAGTAATACAGCGGAACAAAAGGCGAGCTTATACTCCGGGAAAGCGTGGTCATAAAATAAGCATTTGCTTGCCAAGTTACACTGTTGGAAGGGAAAGAGAGGGAGGGCGGAAGTTGCAGGACTGTCGTCTGGGAAATGGGAAGGCCTCAACTGTGTGCTTTTGTGTGAAATAACGTTTACCTAATGACAAACTATACGGCATAAAGTATGGGTGGATGGATGGATGGATTCTGCAAACGCTGCAGGGCTGAAGCCACCACACACACACACACACACACACACACACACACACACACACACACTGAAAATACCCAGCCTTTCTCACAGCGAGGTGGGAGGAATGCCCGGCCTCTGTGAGGGACTCAAACCCACGTCTGTGTCTTGGAACAACTCCACGAGGCTCTCTGTGTAATATATGAGCAATGAAAAAATATATAGCATGAAGGATTCTGCACAAGTAACACTTTCATTTGTCTCTGACTGAGGGGGGCAGGGATTGCCTGGTTCATTATTTATTGTTCCTCCTTTTGTTTGCCCCCCTCTCTCGGCTCTTCCTCTTTGCTCCAGCTTCTTAAACAAGTTCTAACTCCCACTGCCAACACTCATAATTACAATTCGGGATGACTCATCCAGGCCTGGGTAATTTATCCAGAGGCTTAAAGGATGCAAACGCAACACAAAAGGGGGGCTCAGGGAAGACTCGGCAACACACAAACAAGGTAGCGGAGACGGGCTCAAAGAGTAGAGAACGATGAGAAAGTAATGGAAACAAGTAAAGAATGAAAGAATCCATGAAAAGAGGTTAGCTCTAAAAAGAAACAATGGAGCCAACAGGAACAGAAAATAGAACAACTGGATGTGGAGCAGCCATAAGTATTTACAAGCCGTTCGGCTCTCATGCGTAGACATTAAACATGTACACGCATGTCCACTCATTCTGGCATCCAGGGAGACGTTGCTCTCCTATCTATATGCTACATGGAGGACAGCTGCAGCTGACAATTTAAAAAAAAAATGAACACAGTGTCCCTGCAACTAATCAGTGAAAATGCTTTCCCTTGCCTGACTTCCCTGGATCTGAGCCACCAGTGTGTGTGTGTGTGTGTGTGTGTGTGTGTGTGTGTGCGAGAGAAAGGGAGAGAGAGAGGCTGTGCAGTTATTGATCTTTTGATATCACATAGCACGACAGTCTGCCACAGAACGATCTTCAATATGCGGCTCAAGGAACGGAACACTGACTGATAACAGCCGACAGGTGGCTGGACCCCCCCCAGACCGCCAGCGGCGAGCCACACCCGGCCTGCGTATGTGTTCCTGCACTTACTACATATAGAGGACCGGCAAAAAGTACTTCACCAACAAAGCGAGGACATTTTGGTCAGTGCTCATTTTATGAGACCTTTCATAGCCAGTTTGGGGGTTGAGCCTTGCATCGACCAGGCCAGCCCACTCAGCTGAAAGTGCTCCGTTGGTAATAATTAAAAAAAAAAAACGCAATTGACTAATAGCTTGATGGCATCTGAAAGGAGGACAGATTCACATGGCCAAGTTCCAGGGCAAAATGTTCATGTAACTGTTTTTCCAGATGCTTGCAAATGTGAGAGGAGCACGGAGATGACGTGATAAACTCTCGGGGCAAAGAGTCACTGGCTAGCGTAAGTATACTTGTAAATGGACACTGACAAGGACGCACAGCGGAAGAAGACGAGGACAGCCATGTCTAACGTGAGTAAGGAGCAATATCGATTTCCCTTGCACCTTACTGCAGTATCATTTGTTTGTCTACAGCGTTTAAACAATTAATTTAGCTGTTCAACAGATGTCTTCACTTGCACATTCACGCACTCACAAGAAATCAGCTTCACTCAAGCTAATGCTTCTTGTGATTCTGACATTGCTGTTTGCTAATATGGTTCAGTCTTGAATCAAGGTGTATTAAACATGACATTCTGTTTTGTGATAACATTTTGATTACAAAAAAAAAATAGGCTTGATTTTTTTAATGATATTTTACATGCAACATAATGGATCCTTTTGTGCTGCTTCGAAACACAAATGCAGATTCCACTTTCCTGAATGCATGAAAAAAAGTAAACCTCTTGAACTCGGATGTTTCGCATATGGTGGTGTGTTCTGAAAAATCACAAAATGCAGTATAACTTTGCTAACAGCATAGCGATTTATCGCAATGCATGAGTCGCTACCTGTACTGTACATGATAATGTACATCCGATCAGCGTCCTCTAAAACTGTTTGAAAGGTTGCAACAGAAAAGCAAGTGCATTCCTAAAAATGTATAAGACACAAACTCTACGCCCCTGTTAGTGTCCCTTTAAGAAACACAAGACAAGGAAAATGTGTATAAAAGACGCAGATGGAGAGACAACGTTGTTTTCCCAATGGAGCAAGAACTGTTAACACAGAATCAGTCATCACCTTCCAGAGCTGATATGAGTATGTGATTTGACTGTTATCCCAACAGGCCTGCCTCCTCGCTTCGTGCACTCACTCCATGTAATGGAGAGGTGAGATATGCAAGGAGGAGACATGAAAACGGAGGGCTTCAAAAAAAAAAAGAAAAATCCTCTTCTATAGAACCAACAGCCAGTTACTTCGGCGTGGCATTAATGTGTCTTACGCTTGCAGGACATCTGCATGGGGATACACCCGAGTTTCACTCCTCTATGTGGGATTGGAGGACCCAGCAGAGGGAGACCTAATGTGTCAGAGGACTGACGTGAGGTCATCGCTGGCATGCCCAGTATATTGCGTATTCCAAGTCCATGAGAAATGGAAAAGCGCTCATTTGATACCTTGATCAATAACAGATCTGTGTAGGGACTTTTTTGATGTTGAAAGAATTCCTGCAATGTTACAGACTGAAACTTTTGCTTTTGCTTTTGACTTAACGGTACAGTAACTCTTAATGCCAGTGCAGCAGTAAACATATTCAAATATGTTGCATAGGAAAGAATATATTGAGGGTCTTTACATCCAGTGCAGTGAATTTAGCTTTCCCGTTCATTTCCAATGAAATCTTTAATCTATTCCTCCTTTCTGTGGAGAAAAAATGCCTGAGGAAGACCTGTGTTGGGTGGAAACTTGACTCATGTAAGTCCGACTCCCGCTTGCGGAGGCTCCTCTATCATATTCATTTGCTTGCGAAGTATATCAGATGCAAATTAAACTTTCATAACGCGAAAGAAACACTGCAAGGTTGCCTGCCTCATATTGGATTGAGTGTGCGTGCCTTTCTGGATTATTTTGGCTTTGTGTGTACATAGCAAAGTTCAGGCGATAAGGCCGAATATTTGAACTTTCAAAGCAGCAGGGCTGGTCTTTCAGGCAGGAAGAGCTACAGCACACGTAAGATGGGGCCAGAGCGACCGATCAATGGTGCTTGTTTTGTCTTGATAGGCATGACTGATAGATGGTGTCTTCTCTATGCAAAGAATTCGACATCTGACAAAGAACTGGGTGCTGGCTTCAGGTAAGTGAGCTTAAATCAGTTTGACTGACTAGGTGTGGATCATAGAGGTCAGATATATCTCCTATAATCTGCTTTCAGTTCGCAGCGAATTTAACTTGCAAACCCTCAAAGGGCCCGTTTTCCTTTCCCATGATCCTCTACAGGGTGGTCGTCTGGTCTACGCCTCCATTCCCCAGCACAGGTAGCACCACCGCGACAACAATGGCGGGCGAGACCCTATGTTGACATGAAAAAGACTGTGGTTCTGGCTTCTCTTCCTCTGTGGATCCATCAAACTGGACGCCGCACTGCCTCCAAATATTCGTGTTGTTTTCGCAGGTCCTGTTTGGCTATCACAATCCCGCTCCCAGCCCCCGAAACGGAAGCGGCTGTTGGTTCTCAACCTGCAAAGTTTTACTGGCGCTCTGTAGTTTAAAAATAGCCAAGAGCTGGTTCTTTGGCTGATGAAATGTGAAGAACTGGTTTCGAGCTGGGCCCTCAAAACAACCTTGTTTGAACGGGGTCTTTGACAAGGGGCAAACAGCAAATAGCAGCTCATGACAGACAAGTGCTGGCACACTCATTTAGTGCCCATGAACATTTTTAAAAACAATTTCTAGGTTAGTCAGGTCATCATCTACGGTCTACCCTTTATCTGGCAACAAGGACAAATTCTTTTTTGCAGATCAGAAGGGCACATTTTGTAATGTCACATTATAAAATCGATAAATGAACATCAGGCTTTAACCACAATTTCTAACACCGTTAGATTTTTTTTTGAAGCTGCTTACAACCGTCAGGGCACTAACTAAAGTGGACAGAAGTATCGATGCGCAATTATTTGCTGTGGGAGGAAATGCAAATATGGTAATAACCTAGTTTAGAGGGATGACCGACTACTATACCAGGCATATCTGTCTCAGTGTCAGTTGCATCTCCACCTCATGCGCGGGTAAATATTTGAAGTGAAGCTCTTTTCACCTGAAAGTGAAAGATGCCGGCATATCCCCGCTCAAAGCCCTGCCCGTGGGGAACCACTCTGTGGAGGAGAGTGTCGTTTAAGGTCAGAGAGGCGATGGCTGCCAGCAGCCAGCAGTCTCCTGTGGACACACACACACACACACACACACACACCGAGTCTTATCACCACGGATCATAAATCTCTAAAAGCCCAAGCTCTGGACACCAAAAATCTAAGACACGCCAGGATAGATGTGATTGCACTGTGTCAAATAACTTCTTTTTTTTTCCCCCATCGAGCGCTAATTCATTCATGGTACTGAGATAAAACTGGAATGCACATGGAGGCTTGGTGGGGGGGGGGGGGGGGGGGCTCATTAAAACCAGAGCACACCCATTAACAGCTCGGCTAGAGCTGGGTACTATGTTGGAATGGGCTTCACCCTCTGGGAACTGGGAGTTGCACATGTTCCCCTGCACCTATGAGGAAGGCCGAAACTCAGACAGCCACTAATGTTTATTGATGGGAATCGCACTGTGGCTTCTGGCTGGTTTGCTTAACATGGCTGGCCATACAATTTCCTTCGGGATTGATGAAGCATATCTGATTCTGAGCTTGGCTGCAGAGGACTGTCACCGTGAAACTACAATCCAGTCATCGGAAAGGAGAGATCAAAGATGGCGGTCACCAGACTTTTGGAGTTGAGCCTCGGCAGATCTAATCACATCCCTGTTGTTTTTCACGAGATAATTTCGGATCACGCCATGCAAGTTTCAAAGGAAAGAAGCACAGTAGAAATTATATCTGCCTACTTTTTTTTTTCTTTTTTCTTTTTTTTTTTTTAGACTTTTGGTTTGCTGTTCTGTTCTGCTGGTGCATGATGCATGGTGGGGAAAATTCACGTTGCCCAAACTGCGTCCCTCTGTTTTTGCGAGGTGAAACGAGCTCGAGCGGTTTCATTTTTACTGCCCCCGAATGCACCTGCGGGGGTCATCTTGCGGATAACCTCGTGCCACTAATAAAAACTGCTCCGTCATGGCGCTTTTTTTTTCTTTTTCTTTTTCTTTTTGTAAAGCTAAGTGATTCATTGTGTCCTCTTGCTCAACAGTTTGGGGATTATTGCATCGCAACATGAGGAGGGCTGGGGAAAGTGTCCCTTTTGGTGACAGGGCAGAGTTGCTTCCTGCGCTGATGCTGCTGCCGCGCCGCTGCCGGAGCTACTCCAAGCTCAGCTGGCCTTGTTTACAGACGTGAGGCAGAGAAACAAAGCATAAATTATAGATGAGGCTCCGTGTCGAGCAGGGAACATCTCAGGCAACAAACTGTTAGTGACTTAACTTTGCTTCGTGCTGCCCATCTCCATCAATCATATCCGGATACAGTTAAGCCCGTCGACTAGGATCATTCATTTTTCAGTCCATATGCAACTAGGCATGCGGACAAAGTTGCTTGGTCTTACGGCAGTGACGGCAAGAGCGCCTCCCTGAGTTGCTCTAGCTGATTTGATATGATTGACCTAAATCATCAAAGTATACTCCAGTGATCAGCTGTAATATTTAAACCACTACGTGTTGACTGGAGAAATAATGCAACAGCCCTGCAATAAATTCTCCCCTAAGGAGGAATTTTACAATGAATTTTTATTGAATCTGTTTGAGAGAGGTGTTGACATATCTTAATGGCTGTTATTGAGGCTGTAATTTGTGATGCTGTTAAACTGTACCGGGTTATAGTCAGAGGTGTCCCTAACGTTTTGGTCATTCCACTCATTAAGGTGGCAAAATATTAGGGACACAGCATCATAAGAGAATCACAAATTACAGTCCAAATAGCCATTATCAAAATAGGTCAACATAATCAATGAAAAAGGAAAAAAAACTGCTTAAGGGGTTTATTTATTGCAGGGCTGTTGCATTATATTCTATAGTAAACATGCAGTGGTTTTAATGTCATGATCAGTGATCAGTGTACATTTTACCTTGTACTTTTACTTGTTATCATTACATGTAAATTGAAACTGTAAATGTAAATACAAGCAAATATGGCAACACGACTGTTTCATTTCAGATATTTGAGGATTTTTGTTGAAAATCGAGCATTTCCAAGTGGTAAAATTTAATCTAAACATAGTTCTACACTTGAAGGCATGTCAGTTAAAATGAATAATTTTGCAGGTTTAAAGGAACCTTGAATTTTACACAAGGATCAGTTCACTCCTTAGTATATGGCGACTTTAATATGATGGCTCTTGCAGGGACCTTGAAAATGGTGACTAAACAAAACGAGTTCAAAACGTTTTCAAATAGTTTATCAAGCATCACAAAATATATTCTATGACAAGAGGAAGTGTGGCCCCTTTTTGCACCTGTAGGAGATAATGTTTCTTTGCTTTTTTTTTTATGTGTACAATCAGAGCTGATGGTGAAGATCGTCATCCAAAACCAATAAATTCCTCAGAGTGCGCTATATTGACTGAGAAAACCAAGTTCGTCAGAGCTTTGAGTGGTTCGGCAGGGCGTGTGTGTGTGCAAACAGAATGCTGGTGTGAATATAAAGAGGAGCGGGGACGAAGGAGGACAAATGACTAAAGCCACGATTTCACTGCGGCGTGTGCAGCACTGTTGCTATATCAGTTATTTTCCCAGCCTTAGTTGAGGGTCCTTGCTCAAGAGCATGCTGTCTGTGGCTGCTGGAGGAGGGCGAAGCTTTACTTATTCATGTTTTACACCGAGATCTGCTCACAGACTGGTGATGTAACTGGCTTCTGCTCGCATAGATACATTTTAATTCATTTTTCTTTACCATGTCACGGCCTCGCCTGCTTTCCTCTCCTCTCCTCTCGAAAAGCTGAATCATGCAACAGTTGGAAACTCGCCCAGTGGGACTCACCCAGAGCTCCCTGACAGATGTCTGTGCGAGTAGCTCCATCCACGATGAACTCAGGGCGCTTGCAGAACTCCTGTCAAGGGCACATACACACACACACACACACGGTGTTTGTTTGTTTTTTTGTTTTGGGAAAGGTTAAGATTAGTGCATTAGTGCACAAGATGCAGGAGAAAGAAAAACTAAAAAAAAAAAAAAAAAAAAAGCTCTTACAACCACCAAATCACCAGTTGTTTTTTTTTGTCACATTATCAATTTAACTCTACATTTTTGACACAAGTAAGTCAGCTTTAGGTGGTTCGAGGGTGTGGTTTTTAAACCTTTGCCCAGTTTAGGCATGCGACTTGCCTTTTCTTTTCTTCTTAATAAACACAAGTTGACACACCCAAAAGCTATCTGCTTTTTTTTTTTCTTCCTCGCAACAGCAGTGATTTCAGTCTTCCCATTTAACTGGATACAACTTTGATCAAGCGCATTACCTTGAGTGTGAAGACAGTTCTGTAAACTGCACAGCTAAAATGAACACAAGACTATCTGAGCTCCTGCGGGGATCATATAATTAATTTCGGGCAATTAAGCCGCACTCCAGCATTTCATGTTAGCGTCTTGTTTCCTGCTTGATAAGCCACGTCTCTTGCACAGCACGTTAAATGTCAAGCATGAGAAACACCACGTAAAGCTATAAAAAGAAATGGCTGATTGCTCTGAAACACACATGCACACACAGCTGCACGCGCAGCTGTACACAAATCATATTCAACATATGGTTCAGGTCACATGGAACACAATAACATCACATACACTTAAATTCACACGATTCTCAACTCTCAGGGCAGAGATTTTTTTTTTTTTTTTGGAGAAATGTGACCACCATTAAGCCTCTTATGTAGCATAAATATTACAGGTCCTGTGTTGCAGGCGAGGGGCATGCATTATGAAGCATCAGACATTTTGGACATTTTGCAAGACCACCAGAAGCATTAGAGCCGACAGACACACACAGGACATGCAATTGTTACTGTCAAACACCCGGCTGCTCTCACGCACTCAAATGGCAGCTGCAAGCGGGGCAAAAAAGGCAGCAGTCAGGCTAATGATCATGTCCCAATAGCTTTTAAGACCACGTCGCGCTGCTCTGTTAAATGACCGAGAGCAATGACCTGTCACGGTATGTGCAAATCAAACCGTAATGAAAAGGCGCTGTCTTCAGAGCTGCCCTGATAACAGCCAATGAGCACAGGCCTTCTGTGGTGTCACAGTCAGCTAAAGGGAGCATTCTGGAGTATTTATAATGAGGGGAGCAGCGGTGAGAGAGTTGAAGACTCCAGCGTGAGCAAGCTGTCAGCTGTTGTTGGGACATACGGTGGCTGTGATATCTGTTTCCTAGCAGACGCTGAAGGTGTGATGCAACAGGAAATTTAAAAGGTGATGAACATTTTTGGGGTCAAAAATATATATGCGCACTGCATGTCTGGCAACAGGAGATAAAAGGGCTTAACGGAACAATTCAAACGAGAGTGACTGTCCAGTCATTATCTTTGCTTCTGTAGCCGTCAGTCAATGCTATTCATCATCAAACATTCTTGTGCCGTCACACGGTTCTTCACACACTACTCAGCGGCGGCAACGGTGGCCACGTCTCTGCGTGTTGCATTCTGCTGCTGCAAGGTTGACAAACTGATTGCAATAACGTTGTCTGATGTCGGGTATGACATAAGCTGAATTTGTTTTGCCGCCAGTCAATATAACATTTTGTGCAAAAGGCGCGGGCAATTCTGTCTGACCCATGTTCAAGCAGCCTCGCAGAGGTCTGGCAAAGTTCGCCAGTCCCACTCCATTTCTTACCGTGGGCCTCATCCAGCGAACTCCTTGTGTCTTGGAGGATCTCGGGCCAAGCTCGTCGAATCCCAAAGACGAAGCGGCACACGGGAACAGGCCATCCTCAAAGAGTCTCCCACTCTGAAGGCATTGGGCTTTCAGAGACTCGTAGTCTTGACCCAGAAATTTCACTGCTTTATGGTTCTGGCCAAGACCTTCATCCCGATCCCACTGACTCCTCAGCTTGAACGCCATGCCTGTGGCGTAAATCGGCCCCTCCATCCTGAGCTGGTGGGGTTAACAGACTTTTGTACACGGTTGAACGGCAATATGACGAAAGGACGAGGCGGGAATCGGCGCGCCGGCTGTGACTTATTGTTGCGATTTTAACGTGAAGCGCTGGTGTAAAAATGATGGAAGGTGGCGAGGGCCTCAAATCCCAATCATAATGCAAAATGACACATCATTAGCCATTCAGAAGCCGTCAAAAATTGATGAGACCAGGCTTTACTGGGTCCTCTGAGAGAGGTCCTCCACACAGCGAAGGCAGATCTTATCCCAATCAACACCAATCACAGTTTTCTGGGTATTTTTTTTCCCTCCAAGTGCCTGATGCAAACATGAGAAGAGGCTGCTGGTCCCTTCTTGCTGAAACCTGAAAAAAAAAAAAAAACAAAGGACAAATGAGAAAATTAACAAAGACAGTACTGCAAAAGTATGTCAGGGATGCAAGTCCTTACATAATTCTGTGTCTGTGTACACGACCCAGACAAAAGAAGCGGCTGCATGTATCCTGTGTACATATACTGTATTCAGGGTTTGCGGGGTAAAGGAGGCCTCCCTATTTCTTCTGAGTGAACCACCAACGCTTGCCAGGCATAGCACGGGGATTAGTCACAACAGGCATATTAGTCCTACTTTTGCTGTGCAGTGCAAACGCATTTCATGAAGTTATATTTTCGTAATTTAGATATTTAGGAATACAAAACCCGAACACCCGTTTAGCTCCCGCGTGCATGCCTGGTGTTTAATCTGTACACTGACACAACCACTGAAACTAAAAAACACCCCCTGCCCCCGTAAGCGGATGCACTGCTCGGTTAACATTTTACAATAGACAATAAAGCACCTGCTATATCGTCTTTTTTTTACTTTAAATAGGACCACAACTGACAAAAACACCATCATGCTGCATTGATTAAAGACCTGAAACCAGCCAGTGAACTAGCAAACGCACCGTTAACGATTCATCTTAGCTAAGCACCTGCCATATTGTCAATTTTACTTTAAATATGACCACAACTCACAAAAAAAACAAAAACAACAACATCATACTGCTTTGATGAAGCCTTGAAATATTGTTACCATAAGCTCAATTGGACAACACTGGCTCCGGTAAGAAATCGAGTGAATAAGCAGAGCCGTTTTCAGTTGGACTTCTTGCATCTACGGGTGTGAGCCTCTACTTTCCAAGAAAGAGTGCAATTTTAAGGCACTTCCGCATTGGCCCCACTTTTCAGATTCAAAGGGAGTCCACTTCTTTCATACAGTCTATTGTGCAACCCACAGTGACTCCCTGCGCTGTGCACAACCGGCGTAGAGGTGCCGTGGTTCGTAAGCCTGTGTGTCCACGCATGATCCACTTATTGTGCACCGGGGTTGGCAAAGGGTGTGGCTTTGTGTGAACACTGATGCACGACGAAGGCAGCAGGAAACCCGGAACAAGCAAAAACTCTCTGTCTGACTTCTGTGATTAAGCGGCGCGGTAAAGACGGAAGTGCAAACCGCCATAAATGCGACCCGCCGCCCTTGACAGAACTGGAGCTTGGGGAGCCGCTCGTCTCGGCTCACCTGCCTCTGTCGCCTTCGCTCTGCTTCCGCCCGTCGCGCTCGTCCCACCCAACGCACACGGACACAAATGTGCACAAACGGGGTTACTCTTAACATCGCCTCCGTTCTGAGTTTCACCACCTCAAGTCTCCACTATCCAACGCGAACACGCTTCCTGTTTCAAAACTTTCAGAACGCACCCTGGCGAGAGTTTGCCTCTCGTCGTTTTTCGAGTACAGTCGAACCATGTTACGGTCTCAGCTGCCGGATGCGAACCCCGCAGACGGAAAATGGCCCGGTTCGCTTACTGAAAGCTGTTCTCGCTGACAGAACACGCAGATACATCAGGTTCTCGGGCTTCAGCAAATGTTTTTACTACTCGGCTACCACGGCGACAGCTCGAGTTGCTAGAGCACGTCTGGAGCTACCATCTCTTATAATGCTGGGACTCCTACGACAATCTGTTCCCACAAAATATTATTATTAAAACCAATACAACCACAGAAACCACAGCTTGTTGTTCTGCTGTAGGCTGGGTTCCAAATGTCAACATTGAAAAAAAAAACAAATCACCAAAATGTGTGCAAACGTCCTCTGCTGAATGATCACATCATTTATGATTTTACACAGTCTGATTTCATTCATGTTCCATCGACCCATGTTCACTCACATGTTTCCTCATTCTCTCGATTTTTCATCTTTACATATATTTACATGTTTAAAAAAAAAATACATGTCATATACGCATGTAAAAAGCAAATTAAAAAAAAAAAAAACACAAAACACAGTTCCGGCTACAAACACAATGTTACAATAGTAACATTGTGTCAGAAAAGCTTCTCTGGCAGAAAGAATGTCTTGCAAAAGTCCCTCAGGGGAAAAGTCTCCAGTGTATCTGGGTGCAAACACGTAGCTGCAAAGAGCATCTGCAAACATGAAAGCGTCATTGCCTTTGGTCCTATCTAAAATCACATCACAGCCGCAACTCTTAATAGCAGAAAGGTCTTTGGTTCTCAGACGTGGTAACATACCTCAAGACAGATGTAAACAACAAAACGATGTTCTGGTTTTACTTTGCATCACTCGAGGCTGTGCAACACAGCTGTTTTTTTTTTTATAACATAGGCACATCCTAAGTTCATATTGTTAATAAATATTGCATGTTTCTCTTGCCAGGTCGAACATCTTGCAAAGGTTGGGAAGCTAGAAGAGAATGCGTATTCCACCACGACATTTGGGGGTTTTCTCTCAGTCTGTATGTCTCTGTTGCATGCTATCGGGGCACTCTCTGCTCAACATGAGTTCAATCTGCCTATAATGAATATTTTATTTTCCATCATATGTGAAATACACTTACAACCTTCCCTTACACACACACACACACACACACCCGCACGCACGCACCTCCTCCACCTCATGGCAGGTAGTGACATTTATGAGCTATCAGTGGACAGACACACAAACGTAGGCCTCCGGGCTTTGCACCAGGGGCTGCAGTCTAAAATAGAACTGATTCAAATAAATAAGGAAATGGACCAAATCTATGTGAACATAACCATAGGATATGTGTTATGTCACAGGTATGTACCGATATAACTAAAAATATCCAGGTCATGCAGCTCGACAAGGATAAATATACCGCTGTGCAAGGATAAAAATACTGCTCTACCAGGATAAATATATTGTTCACTGTATTGTATTTTTACTTGCAGTGTCTATTTTAATTGTTTTAATAATTATGTGTGTCTTATGTGTCTTTATGTGTTTTCTTGCTGGGCACGACTCACAGTAGAGTAGCTGCAGTCCTGTTTACTTGTTTTACTTGTTCCTATGTATTTGCAGACCTGTTTCATTCTCTTCTCTCACTCGCCATCTATGCAAACGAGAGCCACCCCTCGATGGTTCTCCAGTTTAAATAAAGGCTATTAATATCACCATCAGATATTTACACCCGAGCAAAACCACACATGCAGTTACTTTGCGGCCACACACAACCTACATGTACACAGTTGACTTCCCTCACCGAGGGAGCAATAAGGTGACATAAAAAGTATGTTCTCGTTTGCCATTGTTCAATCTGAATAAAAGTATGCAGCTCTAAAAAATATATATATATACTACACACATACACTCATGGGAGGATTTTAGAATCTCTGTACAGTAGATGTCAATACAGTGTCACTGCTGCGTGTCAGCTGCCGGGTGTCTGCGTCTGAGGTGCCAGCGGCTGACATGCATGTAAGTGCTCGGCTGCGGCGGGTGTGTGAGCTCCAGTGTGTGTGCTATGAGTAAGCATTCTGACCGTTTTCCTGCATGCACGGTTCATATTCCAAACCGGGTGCCGCGTGAAATCTAATATCCAAAGTGTCTGCACGGACACTTGGCACGAGAAATATTTGATGATCGGAGAAGTGATTTTTTTTTTTTTTTATCAAGCCGGTTTTGGGTGTTTTAAAGTGTAGTTTTGTCAAACGTTTTGGGACATATGACTCCCACAGATAAGCATGCAGTAGTCATGATAGGTGTGGCCCCTGGGGGCAGATCCAGCTGCCAAGATGCAATTTCTTAAGTTGACCAACAAGGGCAGCTGCAGCACATGTTTCATTTCACTTTACTTTAAAAAAAAAATGTCCCCGCATACATTGAGAAAGGAGGATATGCAGACGTAAGGAGCAGATTTAACAACAGTGTATAACACATTTCATTCTTTTTGTGGGGTAAAAAAAAAAGAACTGGTCATGGGCGAGGACGTGGTTTTACATGTTTGGTTACAGTTTTCACGTTGATCGGAAACTTCTCTCCTCGTAAAGCAAAAACAACAACAACCAAAAAAAAAAAAAAAAAAAAAAAGTTCAGACTAGGATGTCAAAAAAGACACGCGTCCTCCTGCACAGCGAGACACACAGTGTATTTGTTCGCAAACTGCAATCAGTGTTGATGGGTTCATATTTACCTTGCTCGATGGTTCCTTTAAAAGACAGTTGTTTGGACATTCAGTGCGATACTCGAGTTTTTCTTTTCCATTGCATGTTAAATGTAGCTCCGTCCCCTCCCCTTCTCTCTGTGGCAGGACTCAGCCTTAGAAACGCCCTGCTGCCTTTGCTGTGATCTATTGGAGCTTGCGCGCCCTGCGCAGTCTGCGCTTGCGCAGAGCCCCCCCCCGGTGATAAAACCGTAAACCACAGTCGTTCGGGTGGTGATCCCGCACATCTTTGTTATTTATTTATTTATTTATCTATTTATTTATTTATTATATCTTGTCGCAAGTTTATAAATATTTTCCATAGAAGGCAAAAAAAAAATCGAACCTGTACACAAAAGACATGCACACTCGCAGAACGTGCTTTTGCCCATATAAATTTTATACTCAACTATGAATTAATTACAAGCAAGCAACCATGGTGCTTGAGTGGTAGGTATCTAAAAGATTCCACATAAAAAAAAGCATAACAAAACAAGTTAACACTTATATTGAAATATATTATGTGATAGATTGTAAGTAGTTGCAAGTGGTAATAAATCGTGAGCGTTCTTCTGCATACAATACAATTTATACACAAAATAAAATAACTTGTATACAATATGCCATAAATGCACATGTGTTTTTCAAGTTGAGACAGTAGCTAAATGCTTCTTTCGATTATTAATTCAATGCTTTATTTAAGATATACATAATCGACAACTCGCCGTAAAAACCTGTCCAGGGACGTAAAAGCCAACGCTGACATCTGCAGGCCGTTATTATTAGGAAAAAAAGGAGTCTTTCCTCATTTTTGACTTTATTTCCCAGCAAGCAGTGCGGGCGTTTTTTTTCCCGTCATGCACTAGCCGAGATCTCGTTGCTCGCGTGTCTTCAGCTGGCGCCGTTGTTTCATTGATAAAGTTCAACATGGCATCCGAAGGACCCCCCGGTACCGAGTCCCACCCGTCCGATTTAGGGAGTGCAATCGCGGCTTTGAATACATGGAGCAATCTGGAGCTCCAGGGCAAGCTGGCGGAGCTGGGAGCGCCGGCGATGGGTAAAAAAAAAAAAAGACAATGAACGACCCGCGCAACCTTTGCAGGGGGACTGTGTTTAGCTAACGGAAGCAGGTTCCGTGCTAACTCCAGTTAGCAAAACGCAACTCTCCCGTTGCAGTGTGGGCCTGTGTGCCGGTGTGTTTACGCTTAAAAATACGCATTCGACCTGTTTTTAGACAGGTGACGCATTCAAAACTAGATGAATGCGATCGTAGTCGCACTAGGAGATACAGGCATCCCGTTTAACTCGCTAACCGGCTAGCTAGCAAGCAGGCTAACTTAAACATTGGCTCATGAGCGAGCGATTAGCCGACTTTAGCCGAGAGTCAGGCCGGTGTGGCTACGGGCTTATCTAATCTACAAAACCAAGTGTGCGTTCTGATGCGCAACAAGTACCATGCTATGTCTTGATTTTATTACTGCCCGCAGAGATTACAAGCTTCCCTTCATTTTGTTCTATTCCATCTATTTAGGACCAAGAGATGAGCTGATTGACAGACTTAAAGGTTACATGATCCAGGTAAACATCCGCAGCCTCAATACCTTTTGGTTTTGAACATGTAACATCTCTTATTTTGTTGGGTGGGTATTTTGCCTTGAATATGGAGCACGCCACAGCAAATGCATGTACTGTTTCAGTAGCGCTCCACGTTTTATTGTCATAAACATTGCCAGGAAAGAGTTGTGAGGATAACACAAGCGTTCCTGGACTGTCTGGATCGGCTCCTCTCGCCTCTCAGCTGTTTTTCTAAGAATTAAAAATGTAGCCTTTCGACACTTATTCATTCTTTTTTTTTTGCCTCCAGACTGGCATCCTTCTCAGCAAACCTAGTGATGACAAACCAGTTGGCTCTCAGGTAACATTTTTTTGCAACTATGTATTAACTTTTTCACACTAGTTTTGTGTCTGTTGAGGTTTCCACTGAATGCCATGGTGTGATTGGGGTTCCACTTTATTTTGTATAAACGATTCTAGAGAATGTCGCTTAATGTAAATTGGAAAGTGGTATTTAATACCCTGTTTTGTTGTAGAGTACAATGACTAATTTCCATTTCTCCATTGTTAACCAAAAGCCATCCTTAGTCCAGATGTTCATGACAAATATAACACTTATTACCTAACATCGACAGAATCATTTTTACTTTAACTGCCTTGTAAAATTCTGCTGGAGATCATTCGTACTTCTGTTCAGTAATTATTAATTCAACATGAACAGCACATAAAATTTGAGATTTATAAATAAAGCAACAATACGTGTTAACTCACACAGACTCTTGTGCGTCCTCCGCTGCAGATGCCAGGTATGCCTCCGATGCCCCCAATGCCCATGCCTCCCATGCCTCCTGGTATGGGCATGCTGCATTCCATGAGCATGATGCCTGGTGGGCCCCCTCCTCCTGGCATGCATATGGGTATGGAACCCCCAGGTTTGCCACCTCCTGGCCTGTCACAAGATGATCAGCTGAAGATGGCTCAGCAGAGAGCAGCCATAGTGCTGCAACAGGAGGAGAGGGCCAAACAGCAGGTGAGTGTGGTTGTCCTGCATGTTTACTAACTGCACAGGTCTATATACATTTAGTTTAACATCTAAAATATGGGACCAGAACAAAGTGTAGTAAATCTATGAGATTGCGAAGAAGAAAAAAAAATCAAGGAACAACCATTTAAACGTAACAACAGGATATGTGGCCCAGGAGTTGAATCTAATACAATTAACAGTTGCCACTTTCATGTTTTCACACAATGGTGCTCTTTTATATGGTGCTTGAGTCATTGCATAGTGATGAAATACCAACCTTCTGTCAGCAAAGGATTTAAGACGACACTCAGAAATTGTCCCGATGTGGTGTTAATTGCTTGTCTGTTTTTCAGGGTGATTCTCATGGCATGGATGAACAGGATCTTCTGGAACAGCAGAAGAGGGTGAGTGAATGAAGATGACAAATCTCTTATTGGAAACAAACCGTTTACTTTTCAGTCAACTCATGAAAAAAAAAAAATCTCCTAAAAACATTTGGGCACTATTTTTCTTAACTCGTGGAATTTTCATCTTCCTTCTTGTATTTCAGGCTGCCGTGCTGATGGAGCAGGAACGCCAGCACGAGATGGTCAAGATGCAGCAGGGCCCGCCGGCCAGAGCCATGCCCCCAGTCGGAGCAATGCGAGGTATGCAATGTATGTATTCACATTTCAGATTATTGCTTCTGATTACTTAAACCCTGATATTTTTTTTTTTTATACTCATCAGGCTATGAAAACTAAACAAAAATGTGGACTTTCTGGGAGCAGTCCTGTCTTCATTGAAACTGAAGGCTTTATGTCTCCAGCAAAATTGTTTTGGTTGATTTTTTTTTTCTTATATACCACATCTTTGATGTAAGCAGTCACATCTTAAATAGCATTTTGATTCCATCTGTCTATTTAGTGGGTTTGGACACTCGAGGTCCGCTGCCTCCTGGTGTCAGCATGTTGCCAACACAGAAACAGAGAGTGCCACCTCCCCCAGGAGAGGATAACCGAGAGGTACGCTGATTTCCTTTGCGGAAATGGAAGAGTTGTCTCAAAGGGGACATGATTGTTCTTTTTCATGTTCTTATATTGTCGATTGATGGTGGCAGGCAACTTTGTGCCATACAAACTCTTACTCACCAGTTTATGACTTTCATTGCAGGCCTGGCAGAACGACGAGGTCAGTGTGAGTGGACCCAAGATCCCTCAGGCTCTGGAGAAGATCCTCCAGCTGAAGGAGATCAGACAGGAGCAGCTCACCGACCCAATCGGTGAGCAGGGTGTTGGGTCACATTTTTCCTATTTGAGTGAGGAAACTCCTCTGGCACGCTGCCGGTGTGACCTGCTCTGTGGCGTACGCTGATTACTGCATGTCAGTTTTATCTTCTCTTGCTTTTAGGAGAGGAGGAAGAAGAAGATGATGATGACGACGAAGGTGCAGGAATGAACAATACTGCCGTCTTGTCTGAGACTGAAGATGACGACAACCAGTTGTCAAAGAAAGATGTAAGTCTTTTCAAAAACTGTCCGCCAGCATCACACTTTAATGCTTTCGTTTAATTTTTTTTGGAAAGTTCACCAACAGCTGCTTTAATACTTGAATCATATGTCGTTACTTTCTGCAGTGGTTCCCAAGCTCTTTCTGCATTGCCCCCATTTTTGTAGATGTGGGGGGGGAAAGGATTTTTGCACAGACACAAACATAAAAACACTCTCCGGGATGTCCTTCGCTTGCAAACGTCTGGCTGTCAATCATAGTTGAAACCATATCGGCAGAAAAAAGTGTGAATTCCTCAGTCATGTGCATCTTTGTACCATGCTCTGTCGGAGGGCTTGGGTTTGGGTTTGCGATTTGAAGTACCCAAGCGGTGTCTAAACTTGTTTGGCTTCATACTGTGAGAAACACATAAAACATCCTATGGTCTCCGTTGCCCACCATCGTACCAGGGAAGGCAGGGGCGAGATATCAGATTTTATAATCTTTGTTTTGGTTGGCCCTCTTGTGATTGTTTTTTGTGGGGTCATCATCTTCTCCATGCTTTGCTAGCAGTTAAGAACATTGCGTCATTTACTTTTTTTCTTTTTGCTTTAATCTTGTTTTCTTCCATGTCGTTTCACATTAGCTGGTATACATAGATTTTGACCAACAGAATGACAAGGGCATGTGTAGGACAGGATCGACCGCTGCACATTTGTCATTCGTCATTCGGTGAATGTCGGCACCCAAATGTGGCCCGTGCGACCACACAGAATGAGCGCTGGGGGTTTTCACTTGCCTTTAGAAATAAGCAAAATAAACCAGTGTCTACCTTCTGTTTTATAAGACTTCAATGAAAATCTTCATTTGTTTGAAGTTGTGAATCGACCCTCCTCTCAGAAATTCCACAGGCGCAGGAACCGCAAGAAGAAGAGCAAGAAGAAGAGAGCTCAGGAGAAGAAGGAGCAGGCAGAGCAGCAGCAGCAGCAGCAGAAGAAGGGAGGCGATAAAGGGAAAGAGAAGGAGCCCGAGGTGGAGTTTGAATATGTCACCGAAGAGCCTGAGATCTACGATCCCAACTTCATCTTCTTCAAAAGGATCTTTGAGGTTTTCAAGGTAATTACACTATAACCCCTTCATCGGGAACCTTCAGTGACTGAAGAGCTCTTATTCGTGGCTTGCAGATGTATTAGAGCGTTTTCTTTTGGTGTTGTTGTAACGCAGCTATCTCCTTTTTGTATTGTTTAGCTGACCGATGATCTGAAGAAGGAAAAGGAGAAGGAACCGGAGAAGGCGGAAAAGCAGGAGACCGCAGTGCTGCGGAAGAAAGGGTTTGAGGAGGAAAAGAAAGACAGCGATGAAAGCGATGAGGTTTGGCTCCCTTTTGTCAGTAAAGGTGTACTTTAGAAGAAATCCAATTTGATTTGGCGTTTAAACGATTTCCCTGCACAGGATGTCAGACACGATGCACCCAAACTATCAAAGAAGAAGCTGAGGAGGATGAACCGGTTGACTGTGGCTGAACTCAAGCAGGTAAATTTAGAATAAATCATTGCATGGTTGTTGAGCTCAAGAATTAACTTACAGTGCATAACCTTTCTTCTACTCTCTCCGCCTGCCTCCAGCTGGTGGCCCGTCCAGATGTGGTGGAGATGCATGATGTGACAGCCCAGGAACCCAAGCTGCTGGTTCACCTGAAAGCCACCAGGAACACAGTTCCGGTGCCTCGCCACTGGTGCTTCAAAAGGAAGTATCTTCAGGGCAAGAGAGGTATTGAGAAGCCTCCATTTGAGCTTCCTGAGTTTATCAAGAGGACTGGTATCCAGGAGATGAGAGAGGCCCTGCAGGAGAAGGTGGGTCCCCATTGGGACTGTTGATCGGTTCTTTATAATTGTCTTTTCAGTCTTAAAAAGGTTCAAGAACTGTTTGTAATCCTGTGGCGGCGTCTTTGTATTTTTGTAGGAGGACGCCAAAACCATGAAAACCAAAATGAGGGAGAAGGTTCGTCCCAAGATGGGAAAGATTGACATTGACTACCAGAAGCTCCACGACGCCTTCTTCAAATGGCAGATCAAACCCAAACTCACTATCCATGGAGACCTTTACTATGAGGTATTGGATTCTTCGAAGCACCGACATACAGCGCTGTTTGGTATCTTTCAAGATTAGAAATGTTTCCACTCTCATAACTGGAAAACGACTATTTACTCACAGCGCTGCGATCTTAAAAGGTTCCACCAACTTTGTGTTTTTACGCGTCTGCAGGGCAAAGAGTTTGAGACCCGACTGAAAGAGAAGAAGCCGGGTGACCTCTCTGATGAGCTGCGCATTGCCCTGGGAATGCCAGTTGGACCCGTGAGTTCCTCCAATCATCCCTTCACAATAAAATCACGGCACTGAGTTCGGCGTTTCAAAGTTCAAATGAAGTGCAATTTCCCAGAAAAAAAGATCACAGTTAGACCCGTCAGTCTTGGTGTCATGTTGGTATGAGATGGCAATGGTAACGTTCCTATTGATGTGCTATTCTACCTGGTCATGTTGTGACAACAAATCTCGTCCTTAAAGTCTGAACAGTGCAAGACTTTTTTTATTCAACAAAGAAGACCACAACAGCTGAGATGATGACATGACCATTCAGAATCAAATACTCTTTAGCAGCTGCTTAAATTCTAGGCTGCAGACAACTGTAGTTTTTTGTTTTTTTTTCAGCGCAATGGACTCCTCAGAAAAGATGCAGCATTCCACAGAGGCTCTGATTGCGGACTTTTATTTTGAAAACGTTGTTTCCTGAGCGTATGATGTCTTTTCCCAGAATGCCCACAAGGTTCCTCCTCCCTGGCTGATAGCCATGCAGAGGTACGGCCCCCCTCCCTCCTACCCCAACCTCAAGATCCCCGGACTCAACTCCCCCATCCCAGAGGTAGGAGCACAAACAAAACGTCCTGCTGCAGTAATGTGTCCAATTTCTCCCGTTTATTTACCCCGTTTGTCTGTCCTGTCCCTGCTGTCAGAACTGCACGTTCGGCTATCACGCCGGAGGCTGGGGGAAGCCACCAGTAGATGAAATGGGCAAACCTCTGTATGGTGACGTGTTCGGGACCAATTCTGCAGACTTCCAGGTCAGAAAGCTTCACATCCTCCATGTCTCTCTCTCTCTCTCTCTCACGTACACACACGCGCCTAAATTCTCATTGTGGTTCATAAACTGTCTCCTCTCTCTCTCTGTAATGGAGAGAAAGAAGGTGAAACTAAATGAAAATGACAAATGTGCAGATGAATAAAAATGCACATAGAGACTAACAAATCAATAGAATCTAATCATTGTAGTTGAAGATATTTAACTGTAATTATCTTCATCTAGCACCTAGAAGACTAAATGCTGGTCAGTTTATTTGCCAGTGCAAACATGGACAGATTTACCTTTTAAGCTTATTAAGTATCATGTCCTTAAATCTGAATCAATAGGCCCAAACAGACTGATGTAGTTAAAGATTTGGCTCACCTCCTTTGCGTAATCGACTTAGAACAAACACGTTTGTGTGTCCAGGCCAAAGCAGAGGAGGAGGAGGTGGACCATACGCCGTGGGGCGAGCTGGAGCCGTCGGACGAGGAGTCCTCAGAGGAAGAGGAGGAGGAGGAGAGCGACGAGGAGAAGCCAGACGAAACTGGGTTCTTCACACCAGCAGACAGGTGCCACAGATTAAATTTATGTTTGGCGTTTTCTTTGTGGGTAAAGAACAGTTTATACATTCTCAAGTGGACCCCCCACCGGGAACCATAGTAACTAAATGAATGACGATCTGAGTTAATAAAGTTTATTTCAAAAGTCCGCATCACTATCTTATCAATGCGGAGACATTGGCTCAATCTTGTCTGTGGTGATGATTGCGAGTGTTTATGAATACGCATGGATACATTCATAACGTTCCATGTCTCATTTTGCACGTCTCAGCGGGCTGATCACCCCTGGAGGCTTCTCGTCGGTGCCCGCCGGCATGGAGACCCCAGAGCTGATTGAGCTGAGGAAGAAGAAGATTGAGGAGGCCATGGACGGGTGAGTGAGACGCCACAAGGGCTCAGCTATGCTGACCTTTTTCCATTTACTCCTGCTATTATATGTTTTGGTTATACATATGTCATATTGTTACTGTGTATTGTGTATATTTAAAGTGCTGAATTGAATTTGTTTCACGCTGGTCAGAACTTCAATGATGACAAACGGGGCTTAAACCTCAAAGCAACTGTTGATACTTATTGATACTCAGGGTTGTTTATAGCAAGTCTCTGTCACTGTTTCAGTTAATTTAGTCGAGTCAGTTAAAAGTGAATATCAAAGTGAGCAACTGCTGCATTAGATCGTAGCTGTAGACATAGATTCCACATCATTACAACCCCCTGCGATGAAGACAGAAGGCCTTTCTGCCCGCTGTGACCGGCTGCAGTCAGCAACGACGACTCATGAAAGCTTAAAAGTGTGGATTTGTTTGTCTGACCGTGTTTTTGTCTTTGCAGGAATGAGACGCCACAGCTGTTCACAGTTCTTCCAGAGAGACGAACCGGCCCCGTTGGCGCAGCCATGATGGCCTCAACGCACATCTACGACATGTCGGCGGTACGTGTGTCTCTGTGTGTTTTGTACATGCTCGTATGTAAATGTCTCCTTCTAATTCACCAGCGAATCTGAAGTGAAAATTAGGAATGCTACAAAACGTAAATTTAGTTGGAACAAGCTGTGTTTCTGTCAGCTGGTTAGGAGCGAATAAACCGGGCCAGTTATGTCAGTTATGTCAGAGGTTTGGCGATATCAGTTCACGGCTGCAAGGAACAGCTGGAAAAGTAGCAAAGCCGTTTGTGGAGAAAGAGGAGGAGGATCAAAACCCGTTACCTCGGCCATATAAGAGACAAAAATAGAGACGGGTCCTCAAGATTCTTTTGTAATTGGGCAAGTTGTAATTACTTCTCCATGTCAACTAGTATCACCATATTTTTGTTTTATGGAAGTCACTGTTAAGACCCAGACAGAGGAAACCACCACCTCCTGCTGGCTTTAAAAAAATTTTACAAATTGAAGGAAATTTTTTTTTTCC
>CAAKHG010015915.1:0-17248 GCA_901007715.1 Dactylopterus volitans | reverse complement strand
TCCGTTTCCTCCCCACCAGGCGCCCAGCCACCGCTACGAGGGCCATGGCAGCCACGTCACCAACGTCTGCTTCACCCACAGCGACTCGCACCTGCTCTCCATCGGCGGCAAGGACACGTGCATCCTTCAGTGGCGGGTGGTGGGAGGGGTGGCGGGAAGCGGCCGCGAGATCCTGGCCTCCAACAGCTCTCCGGAGCTCACCACCAGCTAGAACCGACCAGCGCAAGTCAGGAAGGCGGGAAGAGGAACACTCAGCCACTGAAACCAGCGAGTCAGCGGATGGCAGCTGCAGTTACTGGCCCTGCGCCGCCGCCGCCGCCACCACCGCAGCGCCATACAGGACATGATGAGGGATCCTCCTCAGGAGGAACATCCACGCTAACTGTACATTTATTCGCCTCCATAATCGGGTCCAATCCTCGTGAAGCTGAGCAGCGTGACGTTGTCTCCAAGGCCGAGCGATGAGCACGTGGAGGCGGCGGCGTGACGTCACCGCGGTCTCGCGTCCGCCTCGTTCTGCATATAAGTGCCTCACGGTTCCATCTGCATTCCATTTGTTGTATGTGCTTGCAGCATTGTTTGATTGGCATCTCAGCTGATAGTTAAACTGTGGTTATGCTTTTGTTAGACGGACTGTGACAAAGCTGTTTCTCAGCATTTCTGACCGATTAAAACTCTCATTTTGTGGATCTGCACAGCCGAAGCAGACGGCCTCAGCGCCATTTTCTGTGTATTTAAAAGAAGTGCAGGAACGCTTTGATTTTGCATCTGTCCAGATCCTAAGAACTAACACAAGACTGGAAACTGCAGTGAGCGGGGTCCCCTGTCACCAGATGGCGCTGCTGCTCCGCGGCTCGTGAGGGCCACCCTCTGGGACCAATCACAGGAGAGAAGCTGGCTGCTTCACCTGAAGTCCAGGAAACTTACAGACCAGCAGGAGAATCACCACAGTGTCAAAAGGCATGAATGACCTCGTTCATGCTGAATATTACATGTTTAATAGTGAAGAGTGCCTGCGGCTGATTTTAACCTACAATGAAACTTTGTATAAACTGATCTATATTTTGTAAGATGCAATTAAGCAAAACATGTTGCCATAAATTTCGTGGAGATAAAATCTACAAACATGAATAAAATGTGACTTCTGTGGTGAGTGTTGAGGATGTGAGCAGCTGCTCTGCATGTCTGTGCGAGAGTACACGTCCATATTTAGTGCTGGTAAGAATCCAGTTTTGCTTCGCTGAAGTGGAATCACGTCTGCCAAGACAAAGAAAAAGACAGAATTTTGATTAAAAGGAAGAAAAAAACATTCAAATAAGTCAGTTATTAAAACTTAATATTTACTTAACACACTTATTAAAGACCCAGCTCTTCCATGGGCACTTTTGCACTCCATCACTGCCTGAGTGTGCTGCCGGGTGGCACCTGTGTCCTACTGGACTGATGCGCTTCTCTCTTGACCACATCTTGCTTTTGTTGTATTATCTCCCAGATGTACGGCGCTTTGGATAAAAGCGTCCGCTCAATGAAACTGTAACATCGTAGTGAAAATCTTATTCAGACAAGCCACAGCAAACATGTTGCTTTTTACACATTTACATATTTTTTTAACGTTACTCCTACATTTGAGTCCTGACTTTTTAAGCCTGTATTGTTGTAGCTGTTTATTTGGAATATGTAAAATACAAAATAAAGAGAAAATCATTATCAAACGAACTAAAAAGACAAACACACAAACCGAGAGAAAACAAAAAGTAACTAATTACATGATAAATAGTAATGTTTCCGTTTGTGATCAGGACTCGTGTGTGATTGGCAGCGTCTGAATTCTGTCTCATTCATGGAGAATTTTGATTTATGTGTAGTCGTTTTCTTAACAAGCGTTCTTTTGGAAACGAACCTCTGCACTCAAACACCTGACAGGCAGAACCAGAACCGACTCTGGTTCCGCGGCCCGCAGCTGGCAGACACACAGGTCCGGAGGTCCGGAGGTTCGGGGTCAAAGTGGACGCGACTGCACGCGCAGATGTGAGCCTCCAGCGGTGATACACAGCCAGCTCCGTCCGGTTCGGTTCCTCCGTCCGGTTCGGTTCCTCCGTCCGGTTCTCTCTGCACCCAGCGACTTTACTGTGTTTGTTCCACCTGATTCCTTCTTCGGCGGTTGTTTTTAAATAAATATGCGCGTGTTTCGGCTGCGCGGCCCACTGGCGCGCGCTGCTGCTGTTTACTAAACCCGTGTCAATAAAAAAAAAAAAAGTTAATTGCGAGACACCGGAGATTAACGACAATCTCCGAAGATGACGATTTGCGCACGACCGAAGGGGGCCAGCGAGCGTGTGTGTGTGTGTGTGTGTGTGTGTGTGTGTGTGTGTGCGGGGCGCGCGCGAGTGTGTGTGCTGAACTGAGCGGAGGTGAAGAAGAGGAGGATGAAGCTGGGAGCGGAGGATGGGAGGAAGAGTAGAGTAAGAGACGTGAATGAGTGAGTGAGTGAGGAAGAGGAGAGGAAGCTCGTCCGAGGCAGCGAACACAAAAAGAGTTTTGGGGCTTCGCCTCCGGACCGCGGCGCACGGAAACTTTCAACTTTTACCCGCCACAGCTCGGCTTGTTGTGCCCGGAGCCGGCTTTGTTTCGCGGCGGGGGTGTCTGCGATAAATGAGGGAATAAAAGCCCTCCACGGCGAGCTTTCCCAGCCGAGCGGGGACTTCCCTGTGAGCGACTTTGACAAAGGCTACGAGAGAATGGCGGCCAACATGTACCGAGTGGGAGGTGAGGACGCTTTTACATGTTTAAGACTCCCCCCGCTCAACGTGATTGTTCGTTTCGGCATCAAGGTGCCTAGCTAACCGGCTAGCTAGCTAGCTAGCTAGGCTAGCTGGCTGGCTAGCTAGCTTAGCCGCTAGGCGTCCGCTCGGCTAGGCGCTAACTAGCTCCCCGCTCGCGTCCGTACGTGCGTCCACTCTCGCATGGACGAACGTCTCGTCCATTAAAAGGTTCGACTGTGACTTAGCCGGCGGGTAAACTGCGCACAGCCCCACGCCACCACTTGGTTTAGACCGAGTTTGGGTCACCCGGAACCACTCCTGCTCCCAACGTAGATTTAATACTTCAAGCAGCGCGCACTTTGGGAAAATAGCAACTTTTAAAGCAGACGGCGCCGATACGCCGACCGAAACAGCCCCCGGCGGGCGACGGTCCGGCGTGAACCAGCTCCGAGAGTTGCCACTGACTGTTACATAACTGCGCTTCGCTCCATGCGAGAGTTCGCGAAACAACCGTAAACTGACACATCGTCTGACGTGTAGGCTGCATATACGGTGGCGTCCTGGAAGTGAACGTGGTGCTAGTTAGCTTTAGCCGCCGACGACGAGAGATCAGCGTCCAATGAGCGGCGCGGTCGGCGGCGGCGGCGGCGGCTAGCCACGGCAGGTCGGCTAGCTTCTTCGGTGTGGTGGCTTCATGTCATTTTAGCTGCCGCCGCCGCCGCCATATCGCTTCAGACGCTGCTGGTAGCGTTAGCACTAGCTAGCTAACTTTGATGGCTAGGTTTTCTTAGGTTAGCGTTCTGAAACCTACCGCGAACGAAGGCTCGATGGAAACATCGTTTTGACGACCGAGAGCCGCGGTGACCACAGAGCCGAGCTCGGTACCACCGAACCCGGCGACTTACATTTGTGATGAAGAGCCGAGCCGAGTCGGCGGCTAGCGGACTAAACTTGCTAGCATTGCGAGAATGAAGCGGACGTTTAGCTTTTGATTAAAAGACACTTTAACCACCGAATGGAAATATATGGTAATCTTATATTGTTCGCATAATTGCATGATTAATATTGCGCAAGTCTTCGCTTGTAAACTGCGGTTGGTTTTATCGGGGTTTTTCGTAACTCCTGCTGGCTCCCAAAAGTCACCGTTATCGCGGTGACGAGACACCAGCCGCCGGTAGACAACGACGAGGGGGCGGGGGTGGAGGGGCACGGTGGACGGTGCGGTCGGTGGTGGACGGTGCGGTCGGTGGTGGACGGTGCGGTCGGTGTTGTCCGGTCGAGACGACGAGGTGGTTATTTGGCGGCAGAGTTGGCTGAATTGGCAGAGACACCGGATTATCACATTAAGAGTGTTTAGACTATTTAGGTCACGGCGATTAAACACTAACGTAAGTCAGGCGAACGCGCCGTAAAAAGCTTCTTTTCTACAAAGAAACGTGCGATGAAGATTCTCTCTCTCTCTTCCATTGTTGGTATCACGCTGAGCAGCAGGTATGGCGGTGCTGTACGTTACTACTACCAGCATGTTAGTCCGTTACGTTACTGTCAAAGCGTTACAACCAGCATGCTCCTACCGCTACATTTCTACCAGTATGTTACTGCAGAACCAGCGCATTACCATCAGCGTGTTAGAACCAGCATATGCTATTGATGTAACATTATTACCAGAGCGGTGTTACTGGCACGTTACTATCAGTGCGTCATTGCAGTTTCATTACTACTGGCGCATTACTACCAATCCATGACTACCAGCATGTTAGTGCTGTGACATTACTACAGTTACAGTACTACCAGCATATTGCTACAGTTACATTACTATCAGCTTGTCACCCCCATCACGGTACCACTGGCATGTTACCAGCGCGTCACTGCCGTGACATTACTACTGCGACATTACTACCAGCGTGTTACTACCGCGACATTACTACCAGCGCGTTACAACTGTGACATTACTACCAGCGCGTTACTAGCAGCGCGTTAGTACCACATGTACATTAATACTACCGGTATGTTACTACCAGTCTTGGCCATGGCAGTACAGGACCTTTTTTTGTTGTTGTTGTTTTTTTAAAGATTGAAAATTAAAATTTGAAATTAAGGTGCATTCACTGTCTTCAATAAAAGAAAAAACCCAACTCATCGTCCTCAAACATTCTTCTTCTGTCCCCTGAAAGCAAGAATTACAGCCTCAGTCTGCAACACACCCGCCAACATCTGCTGCTCCCGCTTTGCCTTTAGCGCCACCTTTCAAACACATGCTGAACAATAGTTAGTCCAGTCGAATGAACCTGCCAGATCAAAGCTTTGGTCAAACTTCCAGGTGAACTAGAGCCCTGAAATATTCATAGGAGCAGTGTTGGGGACTTCGAGTGTCAGAAAATGAACTCCATTACAATCGGACAGCTCGATGTGTCGGTGAATCCAAACGTGGCTACGGCGTTAAAGTGAGAGATGGTGCTGATCCAGTGTACGGCCTACTGGTAGGATCCGCCACCACCACTCTACGTCCCCTCGTGGGGGTCCTGTGGATGTCCCAGCAGGTCTGTCAGCGTGGCTGCTCGGCTCCTACTCTCTCAAACTGGGACATATGATTCAATGTATTGGTGAAAATTAGAGCCGCAGAGGGCGGTAGTTTGTTAATTTCTTTATACACCCTAACTAATAATGCAACGAAGTTCTATCAAGATCGGGCTTGGTCATAGGAAGTCCAAGAAAAGTGATCTTTGCTCACCTGCTTACTCATGTAGGAATGAAGATTAGAGGTAACAACAATTAGCTGGCCCACCATCAACATTTGTGGTGCCTTTAATTAGTAACTACAGCATGTTCCTGTACTGTAATAGTGCAGTTACCCGATGTTGACCTCTGTCGTGAATAAGGGCAAAGAGAGTGCTGGCCAGATTCCTGGTCTTCCTGAATCAGATCATCTGTCTGTGTGTCAAATGTGTATTTTGACTTCAGTTTTTACTGAGCTGATGCTCCTCATGGCTTCATTGCTTAGTTGGCCTCTTGTTCCGACTGCAGGTAAACCAGAGCTGTCTGGCTTCTCCGTCATCTGCAGGTGATTAGTTGAATTTGTGTGTCCACACACCACTGACCAATCGGCATGTGTTTCGATGGTATCGCTGTAGATGTAAGGAACTGCTGCACCTGCTGGTGACATGGTTCATCAAGTCAAAGCCATGAAAAGTGTAGATGTGATGAGATCCCTCAGCAGACCTTCGTCTTCCTGTAGCAGGACCACAGCGATGCAGGAGGCGGAGACACATGGTGACGCTGCTGTCACGGTGGCTTCACTGCTGCAAAAGACGGTTGATGTCGGCATCTGTCCACCAGTTGTCGCTGACCTCCATGATGCTGCTGTAACTGCGCCCTGCTGCCTCAGCGCTCGACGATATCTCATGTCTCAGCGTTTAAAGTGTCGTTAATGTTGGAAGCATTCAAACAAACCTGCCCCCTTTTTGGAGCTGAGTGTCCAGACTTAGACTGTGAAAGGCCCTCTGGAAAGGGCAGAGATGTCCGTCCGAGCAAAGCCCACACACTCGAGGTTCCTCAACAGTTTGGTCCCGCGAATGTGACTCAGCCGTGAACACACAAACAACAAATGCGAGTGTGCCTGAGGCCTGCGCAGGCGCAGCCAGATGTAGCGCGTATGACAACAGGCCGGTGATGCAGCTGCATGTGCAGCGTCAATGCGGATCCAGATTGAACTTTACACAGGAATGTGATGGCCAGAATATTAGGAACACCTCTCTATGTAACTAAGCACAAAAGAACCATGAATGGCTGCGTCCAAAGTGACATCGCGATAAGTGGATGCCTCTCAAACAGGTCCAGCAAAAACAAGCTGAAAGTTCTGAGGAAGGGCTGTCGTATTGTACTTCAGTAAAGCTGCAGTGGTTTCAGTGGCGCGTGATTATGTAAAATGAAGAGCAATCAGCCCACACAGCAACTCGGCCGCTCTCCTGGTTGTGTAACGCAGCGGCCATGATGAAGCAAGTGTAACATGATCAAACGAGCCCCGCCGCCGATGTCGGACACAAATATGATCATCTGTCAGAAGGTTCCTGTCTGCAGAAACGCGGCGGTGCGTCTGGCGTTCTTTTGCTGAAGCTGGCGGTTCTGTGTGCGCTGGTTCTATAACACCAGTCCTCCAGCTGCACATGGTGTACCGCCTGCATGTAAGATCATTATCATCCCCAGAGATTAGTCAAAGGGCTTCCTCCTCTTCATTCACCCGCAAGCGCCGGCACACTGCAGCACGCCGGTGGCTCGCGTTCACAGCAAGCGCTCGGTCTGCATCTCGCTTGCTACCCGCTCGCTCACGTACCAACATTAGCATAAAACCTGCTCATCCCCTCTCAGACGGCTTCATTATGCAGAGCAGAAGTGTCAGGTTAAGCTTGTGTGTTTTCTCTTCAGGAGGCTTGACGGCGTGAAAACTTGTCTTTCCTGGACGATTCCTGATCCACCCGCTTCTTCCCTCATTGATACACCTATCAGGTCTAATGTAGCGTCTGTCCCGGTTTCCACGGTGAGAGTGGGTCATGACAAGCACATGAGATTGCAAATCCCCTTCTGGTGCTTCAGCCAGTCTTATGTAACGTGGTGATGTTTTGTTCCTTCACTGTGAACAAGGAGGTGATGTCTCTCTGGTCAGGCTCCCCATCAGTGTGCTAAGTAGAGCAAGAAATCCTCCTCGTCTGAGCTCTTACTTGTGGTGATGCATCACAAAGCCACTGATCTGGGCTCGTGGGTGGACCAGATGGAGCCTGACGTGAAGCCTCGCCGAGCGTCGCCGCATCAAACGTTGGCAGGACGGAGAGACAAACCGTGAAAACATAATCCCTGGTGGAGGTGATGAACTGCCACTCGCAGGTTTGATCAGCCCGGCTGCTGCTGGAGGAGCTGCTCTGATATTGCAAAATACATCTACGAAAAAGACCAATGAATGTAGAATTATTGCAAACCACCTTGAGATCCTTTAAATTAAGAATTAATCAAGCCAACTGTTTTGCATAATCCGCTCTCAGTAGGGGAACCCTGTAAACCTGAGATGACAAACTTGGCCGCACTCAATACTGTAAATGCTAATGTCTAACTGTGACTATAGTTATGATTCTAATTTAATGTCGAGTGAAGAGTTTCAGCTCCAGAGTTTCTCCTGCTCTGAACTCTTCAGGTTTCTTCCTGATTATCAGCATAGAGGTGCGGGAGGCTTCTGGAGAGCAGCTGTCCTCCAACCGTCCTGTGTGCTGGTGCTGCATCTGCAGGGCTGAAGGTTGACTGTAAAGTGCTGGTTCATCTGAGCTCCATTCTCCTTGCTGACCTATGACCTTTTACACGACCCCTGCACGCGTAGACACGAGTGCTCTTCTTCATGTGTAACTGCACACACTCTCCCCTTGCCGGAGCGCGACCCTTTAATGCTGGAACATAAATGTAGCAGCTGCATGTTTGAAGTGGCATGATGGGTAAACTCTGAAACTCGGGCCTCCCTCTGTGATTGGGCTTTGAGTGGTGGCCTGCGTTACCGTGGTTACAAACACGCCGGCTGCTGTCATGACCTCTGTTTATCTGGGAGCGGGGTCGGGTTTGGCCTGGCGGGTGCTGCTGGGAGCACGTTTGAGCGAGCAGAACAGAAACGCTTTCAGTATGTTTGCGCTGGAACCGGCGGCGGGCGGGCGGGCGGGCGGGCTTGGCCAATCAACGCACGCCAATCAACATTTTACCAACTTCAGATCATAATCAGAATAGAGAATCAATATGTGGCAGTCGGAGCAGATATTTTGGTGGACCAACACAAGAATATTATCCAGACCGATGCTGGGACAACATGATGATTCTCTCCACCAGTAGAAAGCTCTTAAAATATATTAATCTTATTTTTCCGTTCATATTCTTTGATGGATGTTGACCTTAAGATTCAAGCCCTGACTTCTAGTCACACCTGAGGATCTGCGGTGCAGGCAGCCGGTGTCTCGCGTTTCCGAGCTGCGTCTGCTGACCTGAAGGGTCTACGATTTCCAGGAAAGACGATTGGTTGAGCTAATTACAAATTTATTTAAAGAAGTGTGCTTGTGTCTCTCCAGACCCATCAGAGGTCACACATGTACTGCTGCTGCAGGAGCTTCTTTCATGTCAGGAATCCTGAGGTCTTTAATGGATGATGGGCGTCATGTCGGGGCTCCTGCGTGTGGCGCTGGTGTGCTGGTTTACGAGACTCTAACCTGTGTTTGTGCTGTTTTTCCAGATTACGTGTACTTTGAGAACTCCTCCAGCAACCCTTACTTGATCCGCAGAATAGAGGAGCTCAACAAGGTAGGTTGTCTCCCTCCTTCCCTCCCTCCCTTCTATGTTCCCATATAGAACTGTGATTGGCTGGACAGCGTCAGGACTCCTCAAACACAGAAGGTGGCGCAACCGGTGTCACTTGGCTGATATACCATAGAAAAACATATTGGTATCAAATGTCCTCCGTAAACAGGAGGGGACACACACAGACACACACACACACACACACACACAGGGCCTGTCGTCTTACGTGGAGCGTGGCTGGATCATCCTTTGACGATAGAACAATGTCTATCAATAGATATGTACTTCTATCATTTCTATCGCCTGTGTTGTAAAAGCTTAGCGTCATTCTAGAGGAGAAAAGAGAAACTGCCTTTCATATGTATTTTTCTCCCAGAATTATTAAAAAGCAGTCCCAGGGTGCAATTTTCTGGCGTGGATGTGGGGGTTCCGTCGCGCTCGCAGACAGCAGTTTTAGGGTGTATTCACACCTGCCTTCTTTGGTTCAAACTAAACCAAAAAAAAAGTCCCTGGTGCGAACCTTTCGGAGCAGTGTGAATAAAAACCATCAAACAGCCGGACCGGGACCCAGCCGGGGAGCATCTGGGCGTGTTGCCAAACTTTGGGACTCCTGCAAAAATTGCAATGTGAAAAGGAATCGCACCAAACCAAAAAAGAAACATTGTATTTTGGTGCGGACTAAAGGACTCGACGAGTGTGAATACGCCCTTATTTCGAAAACCATTTTGAAAGTCTGACTTCCTGCCTGCCTTATCAGGGCCAAAACGAAAGATGCAGTCAAATGAAGAAAAAATGAAGAGTCCAGAGCAGCATATCATCATATTTTACAGGATCACAACCAAAACTCCAGAGAAAATATATGACAGAAGATAAAACAAGATCTGACGTCATTTTTCTGGATAAAATTGTTACTCAAAATTACCCCCCTCCCCCCTCTGTTTTTTTCACAAATCGCACCCTGGTCATGAGAGATGGTTATATTGTAAAGATAATTATTTTTACCGGATAAACAGAAATATATAATAATATTGTGATGTATCTTGTTATTATGATTTGAAATTATCCATGTTGTCACTGAAGATTTTGTCCATAGCGCCCAGCCCTAGCTGCAGCCAATCAGAGTTCATTAAGAGATTCAGAAGGATCCAGTCTGAGATTTGGGTTTGATCAGATGTTATCGGACTCCTCCCACTGTGCACTCGTGACCATGCAGCGTTTCTCTCAGCCTTCCCTGGACGCGGTAGTGACAGGACTCGGGTCCAGGAGCCACTTATATAAGCCGGCGGCAGCGGTGGCGGCAGCAGCAGCAGCAGCAGCAGCAGCAGCATATGACACAGGATTGTTTCCCAGTCAAAGATTAAGCTCATTTACGTAACATTCTTACATTGGGGGGTTTGTGCCGAGCACCGGGAGGACTGGATCATCATCATCCTTGCAGCTAGTGGCTGCTTAGCAGAGTGAAGGAGTCGCGAGGCAGAGCGCCGCTGGCTCTCCGGGTCCGGGCTGGAAGAGGTGCATGAAGGGAAACGTAGCGGGCTCTCTCCCATCGCAGAAAAAGCTGCCACACGTCCTATAACAATACACCACCATGTTTGTGCGCGCACGCGCTGCAGCCGTGAGCTTCCACCTGCTGCACCAGGCTTCACTAAGCGCCGCGCGCGTGCGCACACACACACACACACACACACACACACACACACACACACACACACACACACACACACCATTAACTTCTGCATGTCAGCTGAAAAAATGTCTTCATATCTCCTCAGTGCAATATTTGAAAATGATTGATAAATCGTGAGCGTTGATGAGCACACGCGCCGGCGTGCTGCAGGCAGTCATGGGAAGAGAATCCTCCAGGAGTGAAGAGTTAAACTGGAATCATCATTCCAATCAAAGTTTGATGTTGAACACCGTCTGGTCTCCAGTGCCTGTGGACCACCGTGAAGTCGAGCAGAAACACGACGGTTCTCTGAAGTTCAGCAGTGATAGCAGCGCTTTAACATGATGCTAACCTGTGACCTTTGACTGCCCTCCACAGACAGCCAACGGGAACGTGGAGGCCAAGGTGGTGTGTCTGTTCAGGAGACGAGACATCTCAGGCAACCTCAACACTCTAGCAGACAGCAATGCAAGTGAGTACAACCGGCCGCATGGTGGATGATTGTCATCAGACTTGACTGAACCACAAGTCCTCAGTTTGTCGTGCCGATCCGACCAGTCGCATGAAGGAACCCAGCAGCCAAGTAGCATGTAGCTTCAGCTACATGAGACCTGAAATTCATTTGTAAAATCCATAAACGCAAGCAGTTTTGTGTTTTCTTGGCGTCGTCGATGTGGCACAGTCTCTTGCTTTACTGCTCCTGGTGGTCTGGAGTGGAACATCTTGTTGTATTCTAGCATGCTTAAATGATGTGAAAAACAGCGGCGGTGTCTTCACACGTGAGGAGACGAATCGACCTGATTGTCAAGGGTCTCGACACCTGGGTGAAGTTCTGTTTTAGACTCTTGAGAAAGTCCTGCAGCTGAATAGTTCTAGTTACTTTAATTGGAAGACGAATGGATGATGGATGGACTTTTATGATCCTAGAATGGGAAATTCTTGAAAGGGACTGAAGTGAGTGATTGGTTGATCTGACAGAAGCAGTCTGGCGATCAGACATGTCTCATGTTGATATGGTGATGATTGATCAATTGAAAAAAAGAGCTAATTGTTTACTTTGATTATTTGCGATTAATCACTTTTTTTGTTCTATAGACGGAAGCTTGTAATAACAGATATTTAAATGTGCATGGTTTCTCTCTATCATTATCCTCTTCTCTGCTGATTGGTCAGCAGTTTTCAGCCGTCCAATCAGCCGCAGCGTTACTATTGGTCCGTGAACACCACAGTCCTGTGATGTCGCCTGTCGTGGCCCCGTGCACAAAGTTTGGGTCGGGTGTTTTTCTTTAAGGCGACTGGTCAGTGATGAATTTCCTGTTCTGTGGTGGTTAAACCGGCGTTTGCAAACTGTGCAGGTGTCTTTAGTTTCTTCCAAATGTCCAGCGGGTGACTTTTTAAAGGTGAACTTTCCTCCTAAAACTCCGACCTCGTCTTCATCATCCTCAGCCAGGACGCTCTGGTGAGGCTCAAGCCCTCATAGCTCGCTTCTCTCTCATTCTTCTTCAGTTTATTGTTTTATTTTTGGCTGTTGGTCATCGTAGGTTGACGCCACAGGAAATAAAGTAAGTGCAGCTGCTTCCTCCATCTTCTGATGATTATTGCTGCAGCGGCGTTAATCGCGTCAGTGTTTTTTAACGTGTTAAAAGTGTAGCGTGTTAACACAAACATGAAGGCGTTAGTTTTGACTGGCTCCACGGTGAATCCAGGCCACGCGTGTCAGGATCCGGCAGCCTGTGTGGTGCAAAGGCAGCGAGGAAGGTTTGTACTCCAGCATGTCACATGGTCTCACCACCGGCTTTAAAAAATCATCTCACACCTCACGAGAGTTTTATTTGCTGACACGTGGTGATGCCAGTAATAATAATTTCTCAGTGTCTTTGCGGTAGCTCAGTCTCAGTGTTACGCTGGCCCCGCCCCCTCTACTCCACCCTGATGGGCCTCTGTCTAGTGTGTGACAGCACGGCCAGAGAGGAGGTGGAGGGGCGGAGTTAGTGGCTGGCGCTAATGGCATGCAGCCGACTGAAGCCTGATCGCGTTCACCAGCTCCCCCTCCCTTCTCTGTGGGCCGTGGCGCTCCAGACAATGACACACACACACACACACACACACACACTTCAAAATGGATGCATAAATGCTGCTTTTTCTACAGCTCGCAGCATTACACACACATTCAGGCAAGTGTTTGTTGGCCATTGAGGACAGATTAATGAAATATGAATGGTGATTTCATCATGTCGTCTCAGCCTGCAGCCTGGAGATGTTTCCTACATGTTCCTCTGACACGTCTGGACTGCAGCCTCAATGTGTCGCATCATCCAATTCACATACGCACATACAGCAAAGAAAGTTTGACCAGTTTGAACGTCGAATTTTTTAACTTTTTGTATTGAAATCATTTCAAATTAGGGTGAAATTCATTTTCAAATCATTATATTTTATTTATGAAAGCACCAGGGTCCAAAATTAACTTTTTGACTCCCACAAGGACTCAATAATGTATATCAATCTAAGAAATAATATAAAAATATTGTTGCTGGACATAAAAACGTGTGTGTAGGTGTGTGTCACTGCATGTAGTTGTTGTACTATCACCTGCACCTGCTGGTTCCATCAGTTTTATTGGTTGGTGAGGCAGGTGAGGAGGGAGGTGTCGCTCTACTTTACAGCTGCAGAACATCTCACCTGTGTGTGTGTGTGTGTGTTTGGTTGGGTGGTTGAACGCAACTGTATCGGCGCTTAATTACACTGCGAAGTCAGTGAAATGGCTTTGATGATACACTGACCAATGAGGAAGCCAGTGGCAGCAGAAGCGTGGGCTGTGTTCTACCGCCGTTTTATCGCCATGCGGCCTCGCAGCTGTCTGGGCGTTAAAACCTCCCTCTTGCGAAGTTGACTCTCAGCGGTGGAAGATGGCGGCCCGGTGTGGACGCGGACTTGGGCTGAAACGGTGCCGTGTGGACCTTTTGATGGACCTTTGATGTGGTGTGTGTGACCTTGACTAAGCCGGCGTGGCGGCGGCGCTGATCTCGTGCCCATGAATGTTGAGCTGACTTCTCACTGCAACTGCCGGTTTCTTCTAAATGTGTCTATCGTCTCCCACCTTCCTCCTCCTTCCACACACACATCAATTCTTTGTGCAGAACAAAGGGCCCTTTATCTGTCGCCGGAGGCCGCAGCACGCCACGGGTTAATTCTGACTCGTGTCTTTGTCAGAGCAGAGAAAGTGTGTGTGTGCGCGTGTGTGTGCGTGTGTTGCTGCTCGGCCGTGTGCTTGAAGTGCCTGTCGCTTCTTCTGTCTGTGGTTTCTCGTGTGTGTGTGTGTGTGTGTGTGTGTGTTTGTGTGTGTGTGTGTGTGTGCGTGCGTGCGTGCGTCCACACGCGGGCGCGCGTGCAGGGAGTTGGGGATACAGTTGGGGTGGGGGGGATGGGCGCCTCAGGTTTGCTACACAGGGTTTCCTACTTTGTCTGGCAGGGACTAGCCGGACAGGGGGTGGAGAGAGGTGGGGGCGGGGGGGTGAGAGGTTAACAGAAAAGGGGTGTGGCTTAAGGTAGCGTCCCTCTCGTTCAGTATCTCGATCAGTGTGTGTGTCTCTCTCTCTTTCTTGCCCTCACTGACAGGGTTTCCTGTGGCTGAGTGCAGGGGCGGAGTCCACGGAGATGGAGCGATATAGTCCCTCCCCTCCAGCTTGCAACAAATTACTCACCCGCCTGAAATTAGGAATGCGCAATCTAGTGGCCGAACACACATGCGCGCGCGCACGCACACACACACACACACACACACACACACACTTAGATCTGCTGCAGTCTGGAAACGCGAGTGTCACATGAGTTTGATGATGTGAGATGCTCTAGTTGGTCAACTGGAGATGATGACGAAGCTCTGGAAATGACTCTCATGATCTCATCAGGTGCCTCACAACGAATTAACGAGGTGTGAACTGCCGCTGAAACAAAGAGCACAAACAGTAAAGTCATCACACGAGATCCTGAGGTTTCACCGTCGATACACGACTGAAGTGGCAAAGCAGAGGTTGGATGGCTGAACGCTGAGGTGGATCATCATTTAGAATATTTAACTGATGTGCAGTATTGAAGGAAGGCCTGTCAGTCTGCCCTGAAGGCCTGTTCCTGCACCATGTAAGGCTGAGTGGGTATGATCTCTCGCTCACACACACACACACACACACACACACACACACACACACACACACAGACAGCATTGACCCACTGTCCATGAGTAAACGTTGGCAGGCAGCAGAATGGCAGGGGATGTTACAAGTGTTGAACCGTATTTCTGGCGCGTGATGAAACATCAATATGTATCAACGCTGTCGTTGCATCAGTGATTCGCGACTCTGCTTGGATCAGGACGTCGAGACTGTGTGAAAACGCCGTTCCCTCCCTGTGTCACTGTCCCGAGGTGCCGTTACTCAGTGCTTCTGTCCCGTTAGGATGGTGAAGCACCTCCCTGCTCACATGTCAACAGAACACTGTGTGTTTGCCAACCTCGTGTACTTACCACTGGTGGCAGCAGAGGACGCTGTTGTTCAGCAAAAGTTACACAGTGCTGCTTTAAGACGCGCAGACATCCCCAGTGTCTCAATGAAAGTGTTCCCTCATAAGTGGAAGGTGATATTGGGACTGACGGGCAGGATGTGAACGTGGCAAGAACTGGTCACTGAATATCACCCGGATCAGCAGGAGGTGCTGGAGGAGCCGGACGTGGAGCGGAACTCTCTCGTCACTGCTGTGCACACATGAGCTCCTCAGGCTGGCTCCAGGAGCCGCCGTCTCCCCTGTTTCTCTGACATTTGGCTGTTATTGGTCTAAACGGTGAAACATGAAGGCGGCGAACCGACCGTGAACTGTTGTACCTGGGTGGGATAAAGAGATAACGGTGCAGACGTGGAACACTTCCAGACTCCTGCAGCATCACGACTGTGGGCTTTTATGACCTACAAACCTGAAAAGTGCTTTTGACTGGTGTTTAACTTCCTGCTGGGTTCTGACCGGCGAGTCATTGTGTGGGACCTCGTAACCAACAGAGCATCGCTGAAGTGAGTCACTGATGTTCGCTTCTGTGGCGTTGGTAGAAAAACTGGGCTGATGCTGATGTCTTTGTGCTTTCAGGAGAGTTTGAGGAGGAGTCGAAGCAGCCAGCTCTGTCTGAGCAGCAGAAGCACCAGCTCAAGCACAGAGAACTCTTCCTCTCACGGCAGTTTGAGTCTCTACCTGCCACTCACATACGGTAGGTGATGATGATGATGATCCTGATGATGATGGGTGGCGATGCCGCCCCAAGACGCTTGCAGTGATGCTCGATAACGAATATGGGATACACAAAAACAGATGGGAAAGTATGAGCTATTCTGGCTGCAAGATCACTTGACAAATATAATTTTATAATTATTTTATAGAGCCATCAGCCATAACATTACGACCACCGCTTGTCCACCATAGAGTATAATTTCAACAGCGCTGCAATCAATTCTCCCTTCAGGAGGAGTTTTATGTCGAACTTTTATTGAATCTGTTATATTTGCTCACCCTAGTGCATATTGGTGTGATGACCAAAATATTAGGGACCCCTCCCAGTGTAACCCAGTACAGTCCAACAGCGTCACAAACTACAGTCCCAATAACAATCATTCAAACATGTCAACACCTCTCTCACACACATTCAATCACAATCCAACATAAAACTCCTCCTGAAGGGAGACCTGATTGCAGGGCTGTTGTATTATACTCTATGGTGGACACGCGGTGGTCGTAATCTTATGGCTGATGGGTGTGTTTATGATTTTAAATATACCTGTTAATGTGTGAGATTAGTGGAGTGCTCCTTTAATCTGGAAACTATTGACCACAAACAGCACTGACATATCAGCACTTTAACAGCTGTTGTAAATGGTTAGCAAAAAGCAGCTACATTAGCATTAATCACAGGTCATATTTGTGCTAATATAAGTAGTACTGACTCTTGTAGCTCAGTATTTGTTCCCCACCAACTCCTGAGGGACACGTCTGACTGTGTTGCTGCTAAATGTGCTGCTATGATCACCAGCAAGTCGCTAATGGTGTCTGGTGCTGAGTGGCTTTCAGAAGGTTGTCAGGCTGCATAAATGATGAGCGGCGAGAGTCAATGAAAAGAGTGAAGCTGGACCGCGAGTTTTCTGAGGGAACCCACCTGTCATCATCTGATGTCGTTGGTGTCGGACTTGCTAGTCTCTGAAAGTTCCTCACTGTCTCCTCAGGGGCAAATGCAACGTCACCCTCCTCAATGAAACAGATGTCTTGGCAGGATACTTGGAGAAGGAGGTAAGACACCATCTCTACGTTAGTGAGTAATGTTTGGTAACCACCAAGCAGCTTTAGTGTGTGTGTGCGCGTGTGCTTTTGTGCGTGCGTGTGGTTGTGCGTGTGTTTTTATGCGTGCGTGTTTGTGTGCGCGTGTGTTTTTGTGCGTGCGTGTGTGTGGTTGTGTGTGTGTGTGTGTGTG
>CAAKHG010015914.1:0-11390 GCA_901007715.1 Dactylopterus volitans | reverse complement strand
CATCAGATCACACACACACACACACACACACACACACACACACACACACACACACACACAGCTGAGTGATTGAGTGATTTCAGGTGTCACAGTGGAGGTTTTTAGTGGCGAGCGACCAATGTTCCTGTAAATCCACCCTGCCAAAGGAAGATGGGTGTCTTGGATGAGGCCATGCACACACACACACACACACACACACACACACACACACACACACACACACACACACACACACACCTGCTGGCTCCCGGCTCCGCGCAACATGAGCCCACCCGCCAGCCTTATCCATCTCAGCGGCGCTCAGGGCGCGGGTGCGTGCGCCGGTGCGCGCCGCCGATGCGCCGACGCGCCGGCGCGCCAGCTCCCCCTTTTATGAAGCTTGTAGATCTTCGCAGCCTCCTGCTGCCCGCCGGGGGGGTCGTTACATCGCCGAGAATCATTACCGTAATATGGGCTGGCGTTGTTTTGGGATCGAGGTTATGAGGGGCGCGCCGCCACGCTCCATCCGCCGCGCCGGCAAAAGTCTCCTTATGAAACACACGCGTGCCACGAGTTCGTGATTGCGCGTGGAGCGGCGCGGGTGCGCGCAGTGTCCATCGTGCTCGCAAGCAGGCAAGAAAAAACAACAACAACACCCAAAACATAAAAGTTTATTCCGAAAACGCGCGAGTGGAGGCGCCGCCGAGGTGCCTCTCCCCGTCTTCTCCCCGTGTTATGAAACAGAGGAAAGCGACTGACTCATTGATGCCGTCCGAGGCCCCCAAAAACCGAAACCACCACCCCCCCGACCGCCGAGGCTCCTGCAGAAGTTATAAATAAAATTTGAACGTGGCAACCCGCGAGGTCGCGTGTGGAGTTCACCATCAACTGCGCGTTTCATGTTGTTAACGCTCGTCAGTCGTCGCGCTCTGCTGATATTCCTTCAAATAATTCTTTAAAAAGCGGGTGATGTTTCAGCTCCAGCTGCGAGGCCCCCTGCTGGCCACCGCCGAGGCTGCAGGCCACGAAACCAAAAAATAACCGCTGAAAGACGCGCAAAGGCTCCGCCCGAGAAGGCGCCGCTGGTTTGTGCGAATTAATCTACAATATACAAATGTCAGAAATGCTTTCGAGCAGATGCTCCATCACCGCCATGATTTTCCTCCGGTGTCATTATCATCACCATAAGCATCTCAACGCTCATCATTCCTCATCATCTTCATCCTGATGGCGATCATGATCGTCATGACAAGCGTCATCATCATCATCATCATCATGATTCTTAATAATCGATATCATCATCTTTATTGCAATGATCACTCTTTGACGTCGTCATCACAACCATTGCCGTGATGATTTGATATCATTATCATCATAAAAATGATCACCATGATGATCATCACCATTATCGCAACGATCATTTTTGACATCATCATCATCATAATCATAACCATTACTACGATCATCATTCTTAATCATCCTAACCGCGATGATGATCATGATCAAAATGACAATCATCATCATCATCATCATCATCATCATCATCATCATCATCATCAGTCACTGTGTGCCATCCATGCCCCTCCCTTCCATCCTTCGCGGTTCACCACAGCTCACAACATTTATGAACCTTAAGAGGGAATAATAACAACGGAGGCGGTCGACATTTCCAATCTGCCACCGATCATAACCGGATGAATCCAGCTTTCTTCCTCTAAAGCTGCAAACCTCGCGAGCAATATGAGGAGGCAATAAGAAGTGCAGAAAGACATTTGCTGGAATGCACTTACAAAGTAGGTGATAGACTACAAGGCATAAAAACAACAAGAATATGTTTATGATGATGCTATTATGATTATTTATTTCTAATTCATTATGCTAAAGGTCTGGTGCATATCTTGACCTTGTTCTATTATGGTTTTACTTAGAAGAATTGGTATCACTCTAAAGGGAACGTGCTTGTCTTGTGAGGAGGGCACAGATCTAATCTTTTACATTATTTCTGTCCAAATTATAGATTTGGGGGCGTCGGTATTTAATAATCACAGAAGTTCTGGGTCCTGGAAAAGTTACCAGGATCCGGAACCCATTCAGGGTGTGGCCAGACAAAAACGTGATGGGGTTTAGGCCCTTAAGCAAAGTTTGAACATCCAAATTTATCAGAATAATCTTTAAATTCAGTTTTTATTACACACACTTTGTACCAGCAAGTCAACCTTTTGTAACTTATCTACAAAAATGACCACATAACCCGCAGTAAAGCTGTGGGTTGTAAAAGGGCTTAATTCTAAGGACGGCTACATTTACATGCATGATGGAACATGCTGGCCACGCCAACATGGAAAAAAAAAACCCAGCCTCAAATGTGAGAGTTTCAGTCTCCTGCCACAAGGGGGCAGTCTGGCACCATGCCAGGACTCTCCGGAGGAGGCCTCTGCTCTGCTGTCAGGGAGGCGCGCGCGGGAGCGGCGAGGAGCCCCGAGCACGCTCGCCTCCTTGTGTTCTGCTAACAAATGGTTACAGAAACTGATCCACCCTGAAATGAATTTTCGTCGCACTATCTCCCCCCGCCGCCGCTGCCGCCGCCGCTGCCGCCGCCGCCGCCGCCGCCCTCCTTCCCCTCACCCCTCGGTGACGGTTCTCCTCCACCTGCACCGACGTGCTGCTGCAGGTGGAGAAAACACCCGACAGCATGAAATAAAAACACCTCACCCCCCCCCCGCATCCCTCTCCCCACCCCGCCCCATCCCGCCCCAAACAACCTGAACGGGAAAACGTCGCGGGTGCAGCCGGCCGGTTGACATGACAACCGCACTTGTTTCTGATAAGATTTAAGGAAATAGCCAGCGCGCGTGGGGTCGCAACCGTATTTATGGCCGCAATTTAGCGCCCGGCGTCCTCGGGCGGAGGCTGCCGTGTGGGCGCGTGCGTCTGTGTGTGTTTTAGGAGGTGTCAGGTGGGGGGTCCCGGGCTGTCTCGGTGTAGCTGTGGTACTGATAAGGCGGCGGGGGTTATTGGCTGTGACACTCCCATGCAGCCGCCTGTCAGGGTGAGTGGTGCCGGGCCTGTCAGCTCGCGGTGCCTTATGCTTCTTAGCAACATCTTTGTAATGCTGTGACACTCTGCTGTGACACCCCCCCTCCCTCCACCCCCCTTACCCCACCAGCCCTCACCCCCCCTCACCCCACCCGCCCTTCTCACCCCTTTGGCAGGTATCAATGAAGCTAATGGTCTGAAGTCTTTTAGAGCCAGTTCTCCATCACTCCACCACTCTGTGGGCCTTACAGGAGTTTCTCTCCCTCCTCTGTCTCACACGCGCACGTGTTTGTGTGTGTGTGTGTCAGCTTGAGGCGGTGCAGCGATTTTTCTGCACATCCCATCGGAATGATGTGTCGCACAACAGTCTAAAATCAATGTGCTGCTATTAGTATCAATGCCCCCCCCTCCCCCCCCGCCCGCCCGCCCGCCGCAGCTCCATCCCGGCCTGCCCATCACTCGTTTTTCCAAAGCAGGTGGTGACAAAGCGCTTGCGATGCTTTAAGGGTGATCACAAAATGTGTACACCCATCAAGCATCACATTAAAACCACTGTGTGTTTACCATTATATAATGCAACAGCCCTGCAATAGAGTCTCCCTCCAGGGGGCGGGAGTTTTAATGCTAAATTTTTATTGACTCTGTTCGAGAGAGGCGTCGGTTGTTATCGGGACTGTAATTGTGCTGGGTTACACTGAGGGGCCTCCCTAAATGTTAGTCACGCTGATGCGCAGGAGTGGGACGAGCAAACGTTCGGGGACACCACTCAGGATAACCCAGCGCAGTTCAGCAGCATCACAAATGACAGTCCCAATAACACCCATAACAACCACTAAAGTACGTCATCACCTCCCTCAAACAGAATCACAAACTTGAAGAAAATGCAAGTGGACTTTGGATATTTACATTGGTATCGGTACTAAACTTGAAGATACTGCATATGAAAATAATGACTCCTGAATTTGAATTGATCGCTGATTTTAACAAATTTCGAATGAAACGAAAATCCGCCTTTATCACTTTGTCACTTGACTTCGGCAGATTTCACAACAGCAGACTTGTGTTATGGGTTACTGGCTTATACGGAGAGGCGTCCCTAAACTTTTGACACGCTAATGCAAACAAGTGGAATCACCATAAATATTAGCGACACCTCTCAGCGTAGCCCGGGATCACGAATTCCAGTCCCAGTAAAGATCATCGCAACATGTCAACACCTCTCTCAAACAGATTCCATAAGAATTCATCGTAAATCTAAAGCAGGGCTGTTGCATCGTATTCTCTCGTAAACATCCACTGGTCGTAATGTTATGCTTGATTGGTGTATTTGGAGAAGCAGCAGCTTGAAGCCAAATAAAGATGGACCTTTTTAATAGAAGACATTTTGGCAAGTCAAAACGGCTGTTGTTTTAATGTGATTTAGTCATATTTTGTCATTTTTTTCCCACACATCATGGCCGCAGATATGTGATCTCTATCAACTGATTTCATGTAAATGCTGGCAGCCAAAGACCTATGTAGTTGCTGCAGCTTTGCTCCTCCGCCTGAAGGGAGATGTGACTGCAAGGCTGCTGCGTTATATTCTGTAGTAAACACGCAGTGGTCATAATTTTATGCTTGATCGGTTTACATGTCCACTGTTTCTCGTTTGGATTGGATTTTCTAGAGATATATTCGCCAGTCTATTTGGTAGAATTATAGATCAAGGTAGCATAGTTGCCATTGTGTTTTTAATTGCTGCGAGTGCCGCATAACAACAACAACAACAACAACAGCGATAAATAAATAAAAAACAAGTCTTTGAAAAAAAAATCACCTCCAGTGATGTGGGTCAGAGATGTTTATCTTTTCTTTCTTCTTATGACTAATCTGGTGCCGATGTTTTGGTTGGCCGGAGCACTCGAATGTTTTACCTGACTTCAGGGCAGCGCTCTCTGGGACCACGGAGCTGAGCTCTACCTGCTCTGAGCTCTTGAAGGTTCTGCATCATTGTGACGCATTCACAATATAGAAGTATTGATTGCTGCGGCTCTGAATATAAGCATCCGCACATATTTTTCCGATTGACCACTTCCGCATTTCCATCATCAGTCCTTCCCTCCTCTCAGAAAATAATCCATGTAATTTAGCAATCTAATAATATTTAATGCAACGGAATTTGCTTGCAAGTCTTGCTCATGTTAATGTTTTAATGACGCATGGAGATTGCATTTCGTTTTGCTGGACCGCGTGGTGACTTGCATTAAGGCTGCGTGGCTGCGGGCTGCGTGAACCAAGCGAGGCAGAGCCCCTGACTCTCACGCCTCAAGTCACTTGCGATCAATTTTCCTGGTGATTTCCTCTTCACTATTCATAAAAGTAGACGCGCCACCAAAGGAATCCATTTTCCAGCCTCTACTTGACCGCGGAGGGCGACTCCAGACAGCCGTGAACTTACAGTGTCCTCCTGCCGCTTATTAACTCCGTATCTGGTTTGTAAAATGAGTTATGCATTTGCACGAGAGGAGCCACGCGCGTGCCGCGTTCACACCTATAATCGTGAAAGCTGCGAAGGTTTGCCCGTGAGGTTGTGCGACTGTTACGCATAGTATAAAGTATGTGCCGCACGCCGCGCCTGTGCGTGTGTGTGTGTGTGTGTGTGTGCATATGCGCAACCGCGCTGCGCACGTGCCGGACGTAACCCGAACGCCTCTCAAGGACGGCAGAGGTTTTCCGATTAATGAAGCGTTAGCCCCTCCTCGTTCAGGGCCGCTCTACCCCACCAACCCTGCCTTTATCTTCATTAGGCCCCCCTGACAAGCTCCCACCATGCCTCAAAGTGGGCCATTACTGGGGCCCAAGAACACCACAGGCCTCCGCACTGGGCACTAATAGCCATCTCCAGTTAAGTGGCTCCCCTGGACTTCGCTGGAGGCCAGGAGGTGGATGGATTGTTCAGTGCAGTAGATAGCAGGATGAAGCTGTTAGGTTGTCCCGTAAATGCCTTTTATGTGAACCGATGCGCACGTCATGGCGCTCCCCGTCCGATTGTAAACACACCGGACGCCAGCTGGCACCTGAGTTGCTGTGTAAGTGCGTGTAAGGGGGTTCTATGGTCCACAAGTGTGTCCAGGTCACGATGACAAAGCTGCGGGAGGTAAATAAGTCATTTTCAGGGACTCACGAGGCGCAGCTAGGCACGCTTCAGTCGCGCTTCAGTCACGCAACAACCGCCGCCGCCGCCAATCACAGCCTATTTACATGCGTCTGGCGTCATTAACCAACTCAGGCGGGAAGTCGCAAATGCCCAAAAAAAAAAACTGCTCCCGTCGGTTAAACAAGCACAGTTCAGTCCACCGGCCGCCGAGAAATGTAAAAGTCTTGCAAAGTAAAAGGAGAGAAAAATGTCAAACGAGAAGGAAAAAAAACCCCCTCCAACAATCGAATGTGAATAAAAAGAAAAAAGGCAGCGTGGAAAGCCGATGAAAAGGCAGAAGGAATCGCATGATAAAGGCTGTTTCCGCTCTTGTGTTCCAAGCATGACCGCGCAGCTGCCGCGGCCTCCGCTAAACCAACTGCAACCATTTGGTATTAGATCACAGAGGGCTCCCGTTCTGGGTGACGGGCGTCTTGAGCTTTCTTTCTTTCTTTTTCTTTTTTTTTTTTTTTTTTTTTGAGGCTGGAGAATTTTGCTGAGGAAGAGGATAACCACAGATGACTAAAATGTGTGGCTGTTGGATAAAATTATCACGAAAAGTAGGCCACTGAGGCGCTCCTGGGTGGGGGACAACTGGGCTGTCCCACTTAAAAACATAGATCCGGGTTTTCTCCGAGGAGCCGAGGACCGCTGCGACTCGCTCACTTTACAGGATGGCTTGAATCTTAACACGATTTAATGATTCTCTTTGAAAAACACATTTGTTTCGACGTGACGTCCACATCTTTGCGTTTTTTTTTTTTTTTTTTCCTCCTGCTGCTTCCTGAAGTGAGCGCGCCGGCGCCCCTCTGGGTGGTGCGTTGTGCGCCGCGGCTTGTTGCCTGGACACCGGAGCTGTTGTGTGAGCGGTGCACAGGGACGGAGGCCTGAAGGCATCTGAATTATTTGGGAATTTGTGGTTGTTCAGCCACCTGCTGCTGGCTGCTTGGAGAATTTCATGAGGGAAGCGAAACCGTACCGACCCCAACCCTCCGCTTAACCTGAAACCCCAAACCTTAACCTCAACCCGAGCCCCGATCCTGACCACCACCTGTCTCAACAATCCCTAATCAAGCCTACAACTCCAGTCCTGATTCTCTATCTCTCACCCAGATTAAAATTGACCAGTTTTATGACGTTATATAACCTGTTCTTATTTTCTCCCCCTGCTCTCCACCATTCCTTGTTTCAACCCTGTGTTTGAGGTATTAAATCAAAGCTCTCTCCTTTAAAATGATTGTTATTATATGAAAAGAAAGCTTGCCATGGCCCGTGCATCGCACGCCCAGGCGTCATCACACACACAAACCGAACCTGACCCTTAACTGAACCCTAAAGCCGTGGGCCAGATGAATATGACGCCGAAGTTTGTCTTCATTTCACATCCAGACGCGCAATTCAAACAGGCCGCTGCCTGACGGCGCTGGCCTGCGGTCCCAGAGCTCGCGCCGTCAACACGGATAACACAAGACGATAAAATAAACATAAATGGAATGAAATAGAGTGAAATAGTCGATAGGCCAGTGAAGTCTTTCAAAACTAAACAAGAGGCGCTGTAGCTGTGAATGTAATATTCATCATCATAATACAAACAAACAAACAAACAAACAAATGTACCCCCGCAGTCCACACTGCAGGTAACTGCTCAGAAACACAGTGTGCGTGTGTGTGTGTGTGTGCGCGTGTGTGTGTGTGTGTGTTGCCACTGTTTAGATCAGATTCTGCCAAAACTCTCCGGAGCATGTATGTGTGTCATCGCTGTCTGCTGTGTGAGTGATATGCGAGTGCGCCATTCCTTGCTTGTTGGGGGTTGGACCGCAGCATGTTGTTGGCTACATCTAATCAGGCCAATAATGATTGAAAAAAAAAACGGATCATCCAGGGGGCTGATTTATTAATTCATCTCCTAGCTGGATCTGGTCCACGGGCCTCGAGATTGACATGTGTGACGGATCAAACTATTTGGGAGCGAGCGCGGTATCTTAATAAGCTCTGTGTTGATGAGCTGCGGCAACAACTGGGGCAGATTTTTTTTTTTACAGTAGGCCTGCTCAGTGATCAACATGCGACCTACCAACTCCTCTCTTTACCCACAAACCACCAGGCCTGATGAATACAGCAAGGAAGCCCATGCGGGGCGCGGTGGATGGGAGGTGGACGGGTCCAACAAACACCGGACCTCACGTGAGGAAGTCAGTGTCGAATCCTGTGTTGCAGCCACGAGGCTCCCATTTGCAACAACAAGATTGTTACTGAGCAACAAAAGATGAGAGAACTGTTTTCTAGGTCCAAGCACAAGCTTCACATTTCTGGCAGTGAGTTATTATTGTAAAAAGTCATGGCATGGTGTTCCCCAACTCTAGCCCAGTGTTTTTTGAGCCTAACTAGTTATAACCACAGAAACGTCTTTATTTCTGGAGAGTAACGTCTTCCATTATTGTGATGGTGACCCAACTTCAACACTATTTTCAACAAGCTTCAAAGAAAACGACATATGCACCACTTATGTGTAAACCTAAACGTTCATAAAAAAAAGAAAAACCCAAACAAACAAACAAACCGAAAATTTAGACAATTTCAATCCAAGAAACATCAGAAAATTATTTCAACAAGAGAGGAGCTGCTGGTTCCTACCAAGACTGCTAGTCTGCTTGTTAAAATTGCCGCCTCATTGCCCAATCAGCAGGCAGCGATCCCGTCAAATGGTCCAATCGTAGAACGCTGCCTGCAGCTCGTCGCATTTAACGCTCACAAAAGGAGAGGATCTGAGGTGAAATGCATTTTAATAGCGAACAGATGGAAGTTAAATCTGGGGATTCCAGAAGGAGGGAAATCCCTACTGAAGAACACAATTGAAGTTTTTTTTTTTTCTGGCTTACGAATGATTGGCTGCGAGACGATGTGACAGGTTGTGATTGGACGGAGAGAAGTCGGTGAAGGAGACTGGGGAAAAGCGGGCAAACGCGCGACTCCAAGAGAACTTAGCAGCACTTTCACTGAGGAGCTTTCAGAACTGGGATCAAATGCGTCTTCAGCTCCCAACCGACTTCCTCCAAAATAAAAACACAATCAAAAAAAAAAATTATATTAGCTGTTGAAGTTCATTAGATTTTCTGTAATAATTGTTGTTTTATAGCCTCCGATTTACACTGGTCTGCCTCTCGACTCTCCTCGCGTCAGACTCGTATTTCCTTCGCCACAAGGCTTCACCTTGACTCAACATCAGTAGACATCTTTACCCACCGACGAGGAGACGGCTTGAGACTGGACTTGGGGGGGGCTGAAGCCTCGTGACTTGACTCGAATTGAGACGGCGACGTTGTTTGTGCGCGAAGTGTAGAATGCTAAAACATTCAATGCTCCCAAATATTCATACATGAATTTGAGCATTTCCCCAAGATAAGTTTGAGGTTTACCCGCGAACGCTGACCAGCTGGTGCCTGCTGGTGCTCCTGCAACTTTGAACGTCTTTTGACACCCCCCGCAGGTGAAATCACATCAGATGCTGCAGCCTCGCTCAGCATCTCTGTTTGTGCAGTTTTCGCAGTATCTGGGGCCCGTGAAGCACGCCAGTGATGAGCCAGTTTACAAGCTGCGTGGTGGGGTTTCACCAGAATAAATCAAATTGTCAAAATTTCATGAGAAAAGGTAAAAAAAAAATATTTATTTCATTCCAACTTTATGAGCAAGTTTTGTAACAAATTTTGCGCCTTACCATGTTATCATCCCACATGGCAGGTGACGTTAAATTGAACTCAGTTGCAGCCGGCGTGGCAGTTAACTCGCAGGTCAGGGTGCCTTTTTGTTGTCGTGTATATCATTTTGGAGATAAGTGCAATCAAATATCAGCTCTTGAGAGCCTGAGGAGCTGCACGGGTGACCTCCCTCATGGTGCAGCCAAGCACGCTCTCGCAACTGCGAAGTAAATCTCTAAAAAACAAAAACAAAGTTGAAACGCGCCGAAGGTCGACGGCGATGTCAATGAATGTGAACCGCGGAACACGTCGGCGCTTTAGAACTCAATCCATGAGAACACGAGCCCAGATCCCGTGTTTGGAAGCTCCGCCCACCGACCTCAAACAAGCCACAGTACGCAAGACTGGGTTGGGCGGGTGTTGCATTTATTTCGATCTTAATCATTTTCGACGTGATCATTGAGGAGACGCTTATATTTTACTTTCTCAGATGGGAGATATTAGTTAGTGTCCGAGTGACTATGGGGAGATGCTCAGGAAAAACACGATTGGACGACGCCTCAGTCAAGCTTCTCACTTCTCACGGCGCTGATGCTTTATGAAGCAAATATGGTTTATACGATTTTGCGAAGTGCTGCGAATGATAAGCTCACAGCTTCAAAAAAAACAAAAAAACAAAAAAAAAGGGAGTAGAGAAAAAAACCCCCACAACAACACGGCGATGTCCAGTGTTTACTTGGCCCGTCCACCTCCTCATCTTCCTCCTCCTCCTCCCGCCCGCATCGGCTCTCCGGCTCTTGTGTAGACATCAAAAGCCGCGTGCGTCTGATATCGATGCGGATGTTTTCATATTAGAGTTAGTTGAAAGGCTGCAGCGTCTCATACGGACGCTTTGGAGGACTCGAGCCAGCTGGGACGCCGCCGCTGCCGCCGCCGCCGCCGCCGCCGCCGCTGCTCTTATTTGAGGTTCCAGCCTTCATTTTCATGTGTCTCGGAAAGGTTAGATAATTTTGCCTGCTATATCGTCATTAGAGAGGCGCCAGCACTTTGGATTTTTTCTTTTTGTCTTTACAAAGACCTTGAGCGAGAGAGAGAGAGAGAAAAAAAAAGTCACCTGATGTAACTCGGCTTGACTTGCCCCTATAAAACTGAAAAAATAATGACTTGTTTCCATTTCTGGGAGGCAGAAACACGCGACTGTAACTGGCGGCACGTCATGGCGCGCAGGACGTTGATGCATCATTCATGGATGAGCCGCATTTTGCAATACTTTTCAAATATAATAAGGCAAGGCAAACTTGTAGCACCATTCGTACACAAGGCAACTCAAAGTGCTTTTACAAGGCAAATAAATAAAACAGTCAAGGAAACATGACATTAAAATCACAGAAATAAAGAAATATCAAGTTAGTAAGAAAGCATTTAAACGACAAGACAATTAAAGGAGGATAACTAATTAAGAATTAAAATGAAGGTGATGCAAAAAGCATTTAGAATAGTCAAGA
>CAAKHG010015912.1:7185-18866 GCA_901007715.1 Dactylopterus volitans | reverse complement strand
TGTGTGTGTGTGTGTGTGTGTGTGTGTGTGTGTGTGCGCACGCGCGCATAGTTTCCCATCATCCTCTCTCTAATGTAAAATGGAGGATGTGAAACAAAACGGAACATTCAGCTTTAATCTCTGTTGAGAGCCGGCTTACAACACTGACCGGGTCCAACGCTGATAATCAATTGGTCAATAAATTTGCATCAACCAAGAAATAGTCTGACAAAGAGATGATCTGACTTTTTTTTTATAGACTAAATGATCACTTCAGCTACAAATTATAGACACAGCCAAACTAATCACAGACTCGTATAGTTGGATTAAATTGGAACCATGTGGGCGAATGTGAACTATAGGTGGGTCAAAATCCTCTGCCTGAAGACCCATTTAAGGTATATTAGGGTTACATATGAACCTGTGTTGGATAAACGTGGACTAAAATGAGCTAAAAGCAGAAAGGAATATGACTCATGTGGGCCAAGGTGGGAATCTTTTTGTTAATCCATGAGGGATCATGTCTCAGCATGTTATAAACATAAATCCTCAACACGACCAATCTGATGGGGAGAAACGAGACAACATGGCCACCGATGCTGTTGCTGCAGCAGGGAGGAGGGGGAGGGGAAAAGACGGGAGGGTGGGATGGGGGGCTGCTCGTTTTGTCAGTCATATAGAAAGAAGACATACAAACATGGGACACGGAGGAGGAAGAGGAGGACGAGGATAAGGAGGGGCTGGTGGGGGATGCTGGGAAATGATAGTGCTGACATCATCGTCTGTAAATGGGAGCCGGTGTTGCGAGACGAAGAGATGACAAGCAGTGCGCGCGCGCACACGCGAACACACACACACACGCACACGCACGCACGCACGCACGCACGCACGCACGCACGCACACACACACACACACACACACAGTCTAAAGAGCACATTACATTAACTTACAACCATTTCCAAAAGACTAACTGAAATCATAACACCATGTTTTATGTTACTGACGGTTGCTTTTGTCCACAAAATGGAGGCGAGTCACCACAGCAGGCAAACAGATTTATATCCTCCCCACATGAGGAAAGCCTGTTACTAACACGCAATTTTTACTTGACTAAGACTGAGCCTGAACCTAGCCTCCAAACCCAGTCCTTCCCTGCGATTGGTCCCCGTAGTGAACGGGTGCGCAGTCAGGCTCGAGGCCGCATCCATCGTATTACGTTTTATGATCTCTGTCCAGATGAGCGTTTTATCATCATCAGCATCATTTCAGATCTCATTTCCATCCAGATTGAAACACCTGAAAACGTGCATCACCAGCCATGTGTACTGGGCATGTGCAGGCTAAACGGGAAGCAGCAGGTTTTGCTTTTTTTGCAGAAATCACTGCAGAAGAAGCAACGGTAAACAGTAAGACCTGTAACTGGGAGTCTATGTTCGATATTGATAGCCAATCAGAGAGCAAACATGGGGTGTGTTCTTCAGAGGACGCCATTTCTGCACATCCATACTGAAACGGAACCCAGGAGGTTTCAAGCTAAAACACGGTCTCCAACGTGTTTTTTTAGAGCCACTAAGATGGCGGAGCTGCGTGGATGCGGGCCGGAACGCAGCAAGAGGTCCACTTGTAAAACTCAAATGTAAATGAGGATGCACTGAACACACACACACACACACACACACACACACACACACACACACACACACACACACACACACACACACACACACACACACACACACACACACTCCAGGGTGGTTTCCTGTTTAGAATTTTAAGTGTGTGTGTGCGTGTGGGTGTGCGTGTGTGTGCGCGCGCGTGTGTGTGCGTGCGTGTGTGTGTGTGTAAGAGAGAGAGAGAGTGAGTGTACATTAGCATGCACACAGTGAGCTGATGCACTGAGCCAAGGGCACCTTAACCATCACACACAGTCCAGGTATGTGTGGTGCTGCTCGGAGAGAAAAATCTGCAATGCAGCAAGAAACCAAAACTACTGCTAATATTACTACTGTTACTACTACTTCTACAACTACTACTGGTACTACTACTGCTACTGCTTGTACTACTACTGATACTACTACTGCTAATACTACTCCTGCTACTACTGACACTACTGCTACAGGTGCTATTGATACGAGTACCAGTACTACAGCTAATACCACTAAGGATACTACTAATACCAGTAACGCTATTGCTACTCATACTGTTGCTATTACTAGTATTTCTTACACTACTCGGGGTACTAGTACTACCACTGCTGCTGTCTGGTGAACCATCAGTTGACCGTGCTGCTGATAAAGAGCCAGCTTGTGCTGCTGCCTTCTGATTGGTGGATGGAGGCTCTGCTCTGCTTGATATCTGCCCGTTTGTGCTGCAGTGGAGGTGAAGCAGCTCTGCAGACAAAGAGCCCACACTGCAGTCTGATCATCTGTCTGTCTGCAGCTGGGGTTTCCATGGTAACCACCAGCCCAGCTGCAGCACTCAGACGGTAAACAGGGCTTTTTTTTTTTTTTTACCATTTCAAATCATATGTATATACACACCAGTCAGCCATGACATCGGGACAATTGCATGTTTATCACTGAACATGATGTTACAGTAAATAAACAATAATAGTAACAATAGTTTTATGTTGAATTTCGATTGAATGTGTGTGAGAGAGGTGTTGGCATGTTTGAATGATTGTTATTGGGACTGTAGTTTCTGACGCTGTTGGACTGTACTGGGCTACACTGAGAGGGGTCCCTAATATTTTGGTCATCCCACTCATGTACACAAAATATACAAGTATGGTTTATTAAACTGTAATTAAATACAGTATAAATGTATATATATTAATTAAAGATCTAAAAAAGATGCTGATGGAAGATGCAAAACAAATTTTTAACTGAGGTAAGCAAGTGTTTAAAGCACTCGGATACAATGATTCTGACTGGCTTCTGCTGTCCACAAGAATGAAAAAAATGATACACTTCTATAATACCCTAATCATCTGCAGCATATTAAACCACCACAGAGCCATGATGCAGGAACTGATGTCTGCATCGTTCTCACACACGTTCCTTGCCCAAAGCTGTAACATAGAAAAGTCACATCACTGAAAAATTTCATACCAATGGATTTTTATTACAACCGACTCAGCTCCAAGGCACGTTACAAGATCAAATGAGTTTGTTTCATCTGTTTTATCAGTTTTTATCTGCCACTAACAGGAACAGAAAAGACAAAGATAAAAACAGAAACAGGCCGACGTGTTCTTGTGTTGCTGCTCACTGAATCAAATCTTAAAATATAAAAAGGAAGGAAAAAGAAAGATTTGTTGCAGGGGAGAAACCTAAAAAAAACAACTTAATTTTTAAATTAAAAATGCAACAAAATCAAATAACAATCTCCTAAAAAAATCCAATGGTTTAAAGGACTCTATAAAAAATATGAAAAATTGATGTTCATGTGATGACTTTTTTTTTTTTTTTTAATTTTTACAGATATGACTATAAACTGGGAGAGTGATGAGGCCTCACTCTCCGAACCTGTTTAAACACAACATCACACCATCACTGGTCACACCTCTGTCACCTCCACGACAACACGAACACTCCGACTCGTCTTTTTCTGAAACATCCACATGTAGAATATTTATATGTTTCTCGCTGCGTCTCTGCAGAAACCTCAATCCTGCCTGCTGTGAACGCTTCGCTGCAGCTGCTCGCCATGAGGGTCTCAAGTTTCCTCTTTCCAGTCTGCCAGCCAGTGAAATCTGACCTTGAATGCATCATTTCTGCTCATTTCTCCCATAAAAATCTCGGATTTCTGCAATCATTTTGTTTTGAAGTTTGAAGACCTGCTGAACAGACATGTCCGGTTGTCTTGAATTTGTTTCACTTGGTATCCGTTTAACGGTTGGAATTAGACATCTGGAGTATTTCGGTGTGAAAAAGAGCAGAGTGAATCTTAGGTTGAGAATTTATGTGCACGCTGATCTCAGGTTTCTTTTTAACCATCTTAGAGCATCATTAAACAGAAAGCCTGAAGTAGGATGACTTTTTTTTTTTTTTAATCTTACTACAAATCTAAATGGCTGTTTCAGGACCATTTATAAAACCTTAAATTGGTCGGTTGTTAAAATATTTTGTCCAAAAAAACCCAACCTAACAATTAGAAATTCGGTCATGAAAAATGTGAATTTTCTACCTCTCATGGTAAAAATCAGTCCCATTTCTTATTTCTGGATGACGCAGGTGGGATATTATCTCCAGCAAAGCAGGAGGGCTGTGCTGGAAGTATAATATCATTTTTCATAATAATCTGCTGATTGCAGCCAAATATTGGTAAAATAAAGATGACTGGATCTCTGGGCCTGTCTGCTCCATCTGAGCTGGTCAGTAAAACCCTCTGGAGTTGGTCAGTACCTCACATAATTAACTGTATGTATATGTGGATATATATGTGTGAATGCAAAAATGATGAGAGAATTCTTGCTGCTGCGGCTGGTTTGTTATTCTTGCAACTGTCTTGCATATAAAATCCTAAAAAGCATGTTTTTGCATGGAGAAAAAAAAAATTTAATAAGGCATGACGTCCATTTATTTTTATCACCTGCTCTGATGCAGACTTATTAACCAGCTGGTTGATGGTGATTAATTAGTTATTCATTAATCAATGAATCTTCAGGAAATTCATCCTGCAACTGTTTTAGTCATCAATTAAATACAATTCCATCTTTACTGTTTTTTTGTTTTATATCATAATGAACTGAATTATTTTGGTTTCAGCTGTTGATGTGACAAAACATTTGAAGACATCACCAAGAATTCTGGGAAAAATGTGATCAGCATTTTTAAAAATTATATGTTTTTTTTTTTTTTTAAATTGCAGAGAAAAAGATTCATTGAGAAACAGAGAATAAGTGGATAAGTGGCAGGTGGCGCATTGATGAAAATGATCATCGGCCGTAGCCATAATGATGACATGGAAGACTGAAAATCCGCCGTCCACATTTGAGGAAGCTGCTCAGAGACAAATTACGTTCCCTCTCAGATGAGGTTCTGCGCCTTTTCATAAATATCAGAGGGACGTTTGTAATCGGGGACGCCGTCCTGCAGCCGCAGCGTCGCAGAGGCCTGCTGGTTTCGATTCAGCTATCTGATTGACAGGTGGACACGACGGAGCTGACGGGGGAAACATGGACAATATCTGAAACTTGTCGTACAAGATGTATGATACACTTTGATTTATTACTGTTGGTGACGTTTTTATATTCAAATATTCTGATATTCTTTATTTAAATTTTCTTCTGTCTCCACTGCTGAAAGTCCAAAACATCTGAAGATGGAGAAAGGCCTCCTGGGCAATTCTTAGGACCGTCAATTGCCATTTTCCACATGTTTTGGACTGAAATATTTGGTGACTGATCCAGGATATAATTACTGTTAGAGTGGACTGGTGATTTTCTTTGTGTAAAATTCAATATTACGATAATCAAATACCTCAAAAGCTGACAGTTAAATAATTTATCCATGAAAAAAAGACTTCCATCTACATCACATTAGAATAAAATCCCACACATGTGATCTACTGAGAGGCCAAGCTGTTACCATCCTCCCATCCTCATTCCACATGATGCTCTTACAGGTTCCACCATCATCATCAGCATGTGGTCTTCAATTGAAGAAAAAAAAAGATCTCCGATTGGTTTTGCATTCAGATCAATGACCCCACTCACTGAAGAGAAGCCCTTCTGGGGCTCAGCAGCAAACTGTGGCTCTGTGAGAGTTGGGAGGAACAGTGGAGCCAGCCTCCTCTTCCTCCTCCTCCTCCTCCTCATCATCAGGGGTCTCTCTCCTTCTTTACCTTCACATCTCCGGCCAGGATCGTGGCGATCTCCCCCTGCATGAAGGCCCAGGGCACGTTGGAGCCGACCAGCGGGCACTTCTCGCCACTGGGGCAGTACACCTCTCCGGAGGCTCCCTGGGCCTTGATGCTCTCTCTGGAGCAGGGGAAGCAGAACTTGTGGTTGGGGACGGAGGGGCACTGCACGAAATGCGTGTCCTCCAAGCGTTCGTGGCAGATGGTGCAGCACAGAGGCCCGCTATTGGCCATGGGGGAGTCGGGCACGTTCTGCGCGTGCACCTGGTCTAGGCCACCGGCGGACTGCGACGGCGCCGGCAGGCCGAGGTCTCCGTTGCGGGACGAGAGGCGCCTCTGGCCCGACACGGAGGCGGGGGACAGCGGGCTGCTGCTGTTGTGTCTGGAGGAGGTGGTGGAGTGGACCGAGTCTCTGTCCTTGTTGGGGGAGTGCGCGTTCCCGAGCGTGTCCGCGACTGACATGAGCGCGGCCATCGGAGACTGGCCGTTCTGGGGCGGCGCGGCGGACTCGGGCGGTGTTACCCGGCCAGGGTGTCCCGGGCCCAGCGAGGGCGGCGGCCCGGCGAAGGAGCTCGCAGCCATGGTCAGTTTGAGGGCTTCGGTCTGGCTGTTGATCCACTGTTGCCTCTGCTGCTCCTCCGTCAGCTTCACGCCGCCCTCCGCGGAGTCCGGCTCCGGGGAGGCTTTCCTCTTCCTCACGCCGGTCCTGGAGCTGCTGTTCCCGCTACCCGAGGCTAAAGCCCGCCCGGGAAGCACCAGGGAGGTGGGCAGCAGCGGGTAGCTGCCGTCGATGTAGGGCTGCGGCAGCATATCTCCCCCGACACAATCCTTAAAAAACCGCAGAGATTCCGGTAACAAGTCGCCGAGCAGGCGCCAGTCCCCGGAGCCGTGCTTCTTCTCGTACTCCAGATACTTAAACCCGGAGGACAAACCTCTGCCGAAGTCCTTCATGCAGTCCTGGTACATCTGCTTGGCCACCCCGGATGCGCTGGAGAACACGTTCCCGGAGCCGCTCGGGTACTCGATGAAGATCTTCAGCTCGTAGTCCATCCCGGGTTTGGACACGGCGTCGAAGGCGAACACCCTGCCCACCAGCCCGTGGTCCTTTTTGAAGCGGACGTCAAACGGGGTGCAGCCGGACAGGGTGACCAGCGTGTCCCGCACGATCTTCGGCTTGCTCGCCCACTCCTCCTGCCGGTTGCGGAGGCTCTCGTTGAGCTCGGCCAGAGCTTCCGCGTTCCGCTGCTTCTCCTTCAGCTCACGCTCCTGGTCCGTGCTGGACACCGACGCCGGCCGCTTCCCTCCCGGCTCGGACAGCCCCACCTGGCCGGGCAGCGACACGCCGACCATGGAGCTCTGCGGCGCCGCTCTGCTCGCCATGCCATGCGGGGCCGGTCCGTTGAGCAGCGTTTGGGGCAGCAGGTTCGGCGGCACGTTTATCTGTCCCGTTGCTGACACCAGCCCTCCGTGGCTCCTGCTTCTCGAGTTCGGGCTCTGTCGGTTCAGCTCCGGCGGTCCATCTTCCGGTTTGTACCCGTTCGGTCCTCCGAGTCCGTTAGACAGCCGGCTGCTGCCGCCGCCGCCGCCGCCGCCGCCGCCGCTGCTGCTGCTTTGCCCGCTGTAGTCGTATCTGACCCGGCTATCCGCGCCGAGCGGGTACCGGTCCAAACCGGGCTGCTGAGACTTCCCCGGTGCGTCTGCTGGATGATGGAGGTGGTTAAGATGCCCCACCGGCTCCTTCCCGGTCAATAACACCGCCTGGCTCTTCGCCACGACCGGCTGCTGTTGAGGCGGGGGAGGCGGTCCGCCGGCGGGGGATCTGCCCTCCTGGAAGCCGTGAGCCCGCTTCAGGTGGCGGGCTGTCTCGATGACGAACTCGATCCGGTCCGCACCCTCGTAGTTGACGCAGCCCCGACACACGGGCTCGGTGAAGTCCCAGATCATGGCCCACGGCATGCGGGGCAGGTCGCACAGATAACATGACTGTCTGCGGGACGAGGAGACCTGCGGGGAGGACATCTTCCCTCTACCCGTCTCCCTCCCTCTCTCCTCCGCGGAGCCGCTTCGTCCAGCGGAGACACAAACGAGGCTGGTGACTGCGGAGGCTCCTCTCAGGCTCTCAGGTTATTGTTCCTCCTCCTGCTGCTGCTGCTGCTGCTGCTGCTGCTGATGATGATGATGATGCTGGAGCTCCGTGTTGTGCTGCAGAGACGGAGCGGGAGGAGGAGGGGGAAAACGGGGAGGAGGAGAGGGAGAGGAGGGGGTGTCTGCGCTCCGTTTCCCCCCCTGCGTGCCCCACTCCGAGAGAGGCAGAGGAATTTGGGTTGTGCACCCCCTCCCCACCCCTCCCCCTCCTTTCTCCAGGAATGCCACCTGGCAGAGCGTGTGACGTCACCACCGCTCCTCACGCAGCTCCTCTGGGGGTGAAATGACGACGCCACTAGTTGCCTCCATCTGCTTCACCCTCCTCCTCCTCCAGTGTGTGTGAGCAGCAGAGTCAGGCTGCAGCGGCATCCATGACTCTCACTGATAACGGCCTCTATTAATACCACATCCAGGGCCGCCGGCCTGCGCCATGTTCTCTCTCTCTCTCGCTCTCCCTCCCACTGTCTCCCTCTCTCTCTCTCCCCCCTCTCTGTCTCTGTCTCCCTCTCACTGTCTCTCTCTCTCTCTCCCTCTCACCGTCTCCCTCTCTCTCTCTCTCTCTCTCCCTATTTCTCTCCCTCTCTCTCACACACACACACAAAATCGAGATTTTCAAGATTTAAAATAGTTTGAGCTGTTATTTTAAAGACATGGAAGTGCTTTTGAAAAAAAAAAAAAAAAAACGTAGGAAGACATCCTCAGTGGGTTTGTTGCCATGACGGCAGGTAGATTTCCATCCTAAAGTTGCATAAATGACACCCAAAAATTCCAGAGGCGGCAAATGAAGGTAAAATGTTGGTAATGTCACAAACACGCCAGAAAACGGGCCAACAACCAGCAGAGGGCGGCGTGGAAGCCAGCGAGACGCCGGTCAGTGTTGCATACAAATTACCCAAAGAGGCTATGAGGCTATGAGGCTAGGCTACAGGCACCATGCTGCGACACATGGATGATGGCAGCCACAGAATCTGCGTGTCATAGTGACATCACTGCCAATCAGAGGTGAAGTCAATAAATACCTGTGACCATGGGACCCTTTCACACTGTAGATTATAGCAGGATGTTAATCAGTGTTTGGGGGGAGGGGCTAAGTTAGCAGCAAACAACTTCACTGATATTTGACTTCAAATTTTCAGCTGACATTATTATTTTTGTAATGAAAGCAATAATAAGAATAAGAATAATGTGAAGGACTAAACAGCCACTCTGCACTTTGTCAGCTGAGTGATTGCTGTTGGATCAGAGGCATGAAAAAAAAAACCCTCTGTATCTCTGTTGCTAGGCAAGTTTCACCTTCCGGCCCCCCGACCCTCACGCGCATGTTTTCCTGCGTCCATTTATGAGGGTCTCTGCACCTCAACATTCACACTGACCTGGTGACATGAGAGGCAGATAGGTGTTACCGAGCGGCGTGGGCAGGACGGGGTTAACGCAGTTTGAGCCTGGCACCGAGACACACTGATGCATTCTGGGAAAAATTTGAAATCCGAGCTAACAACCAGCCGAGATCAAACCTCCAGCGAGATTTAATGATGACTGGCTGGCTCAAAGCCAGTTGTGTGCGCGTGTGCGCGCGCGCGCATACACACACACACACACACACACACACACACACACACACACACACACACACTTAGCTCTCACATGCATACCGTTTGTGTTGCCATGGAAACACACTTGGTGACCGCGCTGCAAGGAAGCTGCTGAATTTATGACAAGCCCCCCCAACTCTCTGAATGATTATGCAAATTGCACACACGTTGGTATTTCTGTCTTTGTGAGGACATCACACACGCGCACGCACATACACACATGCACGTACACGCGCACGTGCACACACGCACGCATGCACATACACACATAAAAAGGCGGTGGTCTCAGATTTCGGGTGGAACCTGCTGCTGACTCGGAGGACATCCACAGCTTTACGAGCTGATGGGAATCAAACTGTTAACTGTTCAGCATCCGTGTGTGTTTGGAACAGCAGTCACGTAAACATGGTTCTCCACGTACACATGGTTCTCCACATAAACGTAGTTCTCCGTGTAAACCGCGCTCACTCATTGACGACCAAACAAAGCGTATGAGTCACGATGCTGCAGCCTGAGAGACAATGAAACCAGGCGTCTTCCTCTCCATCATCACCTTTGTCAGTCGCTGCTTTTTCTGCGAATGCTCAGCGAGCGTCACCATGTTGGAGTGAAGCTGTGAGGAGCATCAACCTGAACGCAGGCAGGCAGGCCATTTTTTTCCCCGTCTAGTTCCGTGTAACCGGAGCAAGTGAAGTCAAAGCTGCAAACCGTTTAATCAAACGACAGAAACATAACCAGCATGGATCATCAAAAGGTGGTTCTGGCGGCATCAAAGCCACCACTTATTCTATTATGACACTAATATTCTCGGTCTTCCAGCCATTCAAATGTGAAAATCTGCTGCCCTTGATCTTTCATAATACAATTTGGATGTATTAAAATGTAACTTTCAGACTCTGACTGACATCAGATGATTCCTCTTCTTCTACAACCTCTGCAATAATACAGCCACAGAAACCACTCAACCATGAAAACGTTCAACTTTTGAAATGGATGGAGAAGCTTTTCATGTTGATGCACTTTCCTCAGCTTTGGCATGAAGAACATTTATTCTTCATTTGAGGTTTTTTTCTACATTTTTTTGGCACTGATTCAGCAACTTTCATGACTTCTATAGTAAATGCTTGTTAATACTTAACATGTACTTAACAGAGTACAATATGAATCAGCTGTGATCAAAAAAACAGCCGTTGAAGCCCCAACCGAGCTGTGAGGTTGTTGCCCGCTTGTGCACAACTATTTTCAAGTGAAGTGTTTTTAAACAGGCTGGACCAATCAGGGATGAAGTCGAGTCGATGTCTCGTAAACACACATGAGAAGATATCCAAAACATTCTGAAGGCCCATAGATGTTATGTGATAAAATGATGTGTTTGGGGATGAATCCTTCCATGTGTTTCTGTCTCTGCTTAACAAAACCATCACATCCCAGCCCACTGACACGCACGCACGCACGCACGCACACTTGCCGCCCTCACCTGGTTTGCTCTGGCCATCGGTTATGGAGGGTTGTTGCCACAGCAACTGGGCCAGTCTCCATGGTGCCGAGTCTGGTTGCCGTGGCGTTGCACTGCAGTTCATTGTGGCTGTTTGCTGTGGAAAACAAAAGACAAAAGTCAGTCAGTCTATTGTTTCTGGTGCCCAGCATCTTCTAGAACCTCATCAAGGTTGTGTGGAAGCTGGAGACTCCACGTGCTCATGGAATTCGCTCCAGCTCAAACCTCCAAGTATAGACAGGACCAGTAAAGGTCTTCAAGGCACCTTAGAACTTCTTCAAGGACCTCCAGGAGCTTGGAGCTTCCTGAAAGTTCTCCACATCCTCACAAAGACCTCGGCAATCTCCTCAAGGCCCCTGCAGCCTTTTTAATGACGCCTACAGGCTTATAAAGGTGACATCATCCGTAATGTAAAACACACACACACACACACACACACACACACACACACACACACACACACACACACACACACACACACACACACACACACACACACACACACACACACACAAGCAGTGAATTCAGTTCATGGGCGAGGCTAAAAATAGCCACAGAGCTTCCTGTCACCACAAACAGCCTAGTTACCATGACAACCTTCCTCCAT
>CAAKHG010015911.1:8235-26608 GCA_901007715.1 Dactylopterus volitans | reverse complement strand
TTTTTTTATCTGGACAAATTATTCCCGATTATCTTTGGATCAGATTTCTGTCCCTCCCTCCCTCTCTCTGTCTCTTGTTTCTCCTTCTCTGTCACTCTCTCCCTCTCACTCTCACACACACTGACACACACACACACACACACACACACACACACCACTGCTCACCTCAAAAGTTATCACCCACATTTTGTCATCATGTTTTTTTTTTTTTTGGTATTGAACATAATGAGCCAAAGAAATCTACATCTGGTGTTGAAAAGGTGTCATAAATTGTGCTGTTTTCTGCAGGGTTTTTCCACCACTCACCACTCTGAAGGTGCAAGCACACCAATCTGTGTTTGTGATCAATAAACACCCTCTCTCTGAAATCACCCAAGATTGGCCAAGTCTCCCTTCACAGTCTAGATATTCAAAAGTTTGAATACCGAGCCAAGAGGAGATGCCGGGACCCAGTTTCCTCTCAGATCACTTCAATTGCAACATGCTCACAGGCTATAATGAAATATTTGCCCAAAGTCACCAAAAATAATGTACCTGTCTCAGTTTTAGTAGCCAAAAGCAGTAGGGACAGAATCCAATCAATCAAGTGATCATTTTGCTGACTTACAGACTTTAAGCAAATATATCTATAGACCACACCTTGTTCCACATTTTCAGTGTTGACAAATTGGTGCTTTTCTTTGTTATTTTTGAAAATGTAATTTTATAGGCCTTCTCCACAAATTATGTACATTTTACAAACCAAAAGGTTAATTAAAGGCATTGTTTTTTTGAGCCTGAGAGGAGCTCACCATCGCTCTCTCTCTCTCTGTCTCTCTCTATCTTTCTCTCTCTCTCTCTCTCTCTCTCGCTCTCTCTCAACTCACCCCTTTTGCTTTCGTACTATTGACTCAACAATAACATGATAAAAAAAATTGGCTATTTTAAATTTGTTCACACAGATTTAGTATTTCTTAATACTCTTGAAACTCTTCAGACGCTGTTTTTTAGATAATGGATTTTGCATTAAAAAAAAAAAAATTCCTCCCGAACGCCAGCTCATTTGAAATAATATAAAAATTGAAAGTATTAAAAACAAACAGCAACATGCTTCGAGTTTCTGTGACTGACAGACAATTTTCCTATTAGAATGCCTGGCCTCCCTCCTTCTGACTCCACATATCTGACAGTGGGTTAAGCAAACTCCCCCATATTTGTCCGGGAGAAAAGCGAGCGTGACGTGTGAATATCAATAAAGCCTCCGTCTCTTTGTCTCTTATCAGTCAGGAACTGTGCTGTCTCCCTTGGCAGCTTGCGACGTGTTCTACAACCACTTGTCATCAATGAACACTATCAAACCTCTAATTGTATGAATAGGTTGACTGCACATATATCTCATATCCAGGTAACCTTGGGAGACTGTGTGAACACGATTGCTTTTGCAGAGGTGCGACAGGTTGTGTGAGAATGTAGGTCAGGCGGGGGGGAAAAAAAACATTCCACCAGAAATGCACAGAGCAGCTGCGAGCAGCAGGAGCGGCTGACAAATGGCCAGTCCCTCTGTATGTCTGTGTGTTAGGAGTGCTGGCTGGCTACTAATTACATTAAAGTGGGCACATGCTGATGATGTCATGCTGTCTTGGCGGTTAGCGCGGGCGGCTAAGGCGAGGCGGCTGCAGCTGGTGTAGACAGAGCGTCACGCCGCACGAGAGACTCAGACTGTGTTTCTGCTGGCTGCTGAGTTCCAGTCGGGCAAAACAGAGCCGCGACCGTCTCAAATTTAGAGTGCGACAGTGCATCAGTTCGTGAGGCGCGAATCTGCTCTGCCCATGATTCTCAACTGCTGGCTGAGGCGCGTTAGCTTTCTGTCCGCGGGCCTCCTCCTGCATGGTGGGAGGGCTTTTGTTTTCAGTGAATACCCACAGCACGGCCACTGAGATCGTGTCAGCTGGTGAGCACATCGTCCGCCCGGATAACAATCCCCACATCCCTCTCCTCCTCTGGGGAAGTATTCTCTCCCCCCATCACGTCTTACTCAGCCCTGTTCGTGTGCAGCGTCTGGTGGTGTTAGTGAGAACACGCCCGGCTCCGGAGGAGCATCGCCACATCCGGGGACCCTGCTGCACGTATATCAATACATCAATTCCCGTTGTTAAATTTTATCAGTCTGTGCCGGGCAACGGGCGGCGGGAGCTGTGTGGCAGAGGCGGCTGCAGGGGCCCGCTAGCGTGTGTGAAAAGGAAGTGACAGCTCTTCCACATTTAGAGCAGCAGAAGTGACTGGCGCTAAGTCACAGTCGTCGCCGACCACAGTTCACACGCGCTCGCCCGTGAGGCCGTTCTGCTCGCTGCTGCCGCGCATATTTTGATGTGCAGATGTTTAAAAGAGGGAACTATCAAAGGCTTTAATCGAGTCACTTCCGATTTTTTGAGACGAGTTTCATCCTGGCAACAGTTAACGTCGCCCAGATGTTGATTGTCAAATGCCCTGCTCGATGCGACGTATGATTTGGTGGCGTACTGCGATTTAAGAGAAAAACAAAAACAAAAAAAGACAGCCAGCATCTGATTAAAAGGACCTTTGGTGCTTCTGCTGCTTTGCCATTTAGAGCCATGTGATGTTCAAACGGCTTGTGACGTCCTCGGCGCGGCCTGCCCTCCCCGAGGCCAGTCACAATGAATGAGCCTTCAGTACCTTAACTAAATAACCTCTGCAGTCTGTTCTCTAAAGGCAATTAGGCGAAGAGACAGAATAATCCATCCAAAACAACTGAATGATATCCATATTTTGAGGTGAAGGCAGAGATACTCCGGCGATAACGCTGTTGTGAAATTTGGTTTCTGTTTGCAGACTCGTGGGCCAAAAGGTGACCTCAATTAGAGCCTCTCAAGGTGCATCCCCACACACACTAAACTGACCTACTCGTTTTCCAACACAAATGCACATATGAATTATGACACATTCATATCACTTTCGGGTTTTTTTTTTTTTTATTGGCAATGAGGTTCGTATGAGATTCACATAACAAACCACATTTATTCTTTAGAAAATAACATATTTATACTTAAAACATTTTACTTTACATCTTAATACATAAAGGTGGTTTTCTTTTGCACAGCAAAGATATGACATTTATGTTTCAGACAACATGCCAACAGACGTTTTTTTTTTTTTACATGGCGTCAACATAATACTTGAATGAATTCAACAACAGTGCAAAAAAAATAAAAAAAATAATAAAATAAAATAAAAGAACTGAACAAGCTGTCACACGCGCGCACCGGCAGCAACATTAAGGTTTAGTAGACCCACTGAACCACTTGTGAAAAAAACAAAAACAAAAAAAAACAAAACGTGCTTTGAAAACAGATCATGGTGGACATTTTTCAACAGAAAATGTTTGTTTTCAGAGAGAGAGAGAGAGAAAAAAACGTTGGGTAAACAAGCTCGGCGCTACGACAAATCCTCTTAAATAAAAGAGGTGGAATTAGTGCGTCCTGAGGCGCACCAGGACTTTGTTGGTTAAAGCAGTCCCCTCTCGGGTGGGCACGCGCTCTGTTGCGTCCTTGTGCTGATTCTGTCCCACAACCTTTGCGGATCTCCTCGGGATCCTGTAAATAAGTCGTAGAGGCACAAATGAACTCTCTCCAGCACACGTTTCTTTTCTTTTTTTTTAAAAAAAACGTCTCGGCTCAACCAAAAAAAATAAAATAATAATAATAAAAAAAAAACAATGCGTCAGAGTCGGCGTGAAAATGTCCAAGTAATTCAGGCAATTTCCTGCACCTTTACCTCCTGAAACCCGTTGGAGAGCGGCGGGGGCTCCTGGTTGCTCTCGATGGAGGACTCGCTGCCGGTGCTCTCCCCAGACAGGAGCCGGGTGACTCTGAGGTCAGCCTTCAGTGTCTGCACGTCGTTCCCTATGCTCATCTCCCCCAGATCGCTGATGATCTGGCTCAGCGCCTGCTTGCCGTTGGCCACGCAGTCGTTGTCCGTGTCCAAAATGTCCTCGCATTCAAAGTGCATCGCCTTCTCCTCCTCCTCCTCCCCGAGCAGGTCCTCCGTGATGGAGCCCAGTTTGGGCGCGCTCCGGCTGCGCTCCACCGGAGGTTTGTAGTAACACTGTCCGTTCAGAAGCTTCCTGAGGGGGACCAGGGGGATGGTCTGCTCCCCTATGAGCTGCTGCTGCTGGTGCCGCGCGTCGTCCCTCCGTTTTAGTCTTTTGAACTCGGCCAAGGCTGTGGCCGACGTTTGGTACAGCAGCAGCGCCATGGCTTTCGCCTTCTCCGGCTTGGACACCAGCACCGCGTGGCAGCGCAGCATCACCGCCTTGTGTTTCATCTCGTGCCTGTAAATCCACGCAAAGACCTTGGGGAGCCGCGGGTCTGCCACGCAGTACGTTATCCGGTGCAGCAAATACAAGTGTCCCGGTCTCCTGGCCTTGTCGTCCACATGCACCATCCGGATCCCCTGCGAGCTGATGGTCAGCCGCATCTTGGTGCCGTTCTTGCCCATCTCGCTCTTGCCCCAGATCTTGCTCACCGCCACGTCGGTGCAGCCGTCCCCCTTGGACTGGATGGTGGTGGCGTTCCCCAGGTACAGCACCGTGTACGTGGGGTCCTCGCTGGTGATCTTGACCTTTTTCCGCTTGGACTTGAACATGCTGCCCACCCTGTTGAGCGCGCTCTCGGGGCAGGACTTGGCGAAGGAGGTGAGCGCGGAGTAGTTGAGGCTCACCGCATAGCCCTTCTGCTTGGACTGCTTGTCTTCCTCGATCAGGTCGAACTTATTCTTCTTCCAGGGCAGCATTTTATTGCTCTTTCCAGTTGACAGCGGCGAACTCTACTGAGAGAGGAAGAAAACAAAACCAAACGAAACAAAACAAAAGAAAAAAAAATAAATAAAGACTTTTATTACTGGCACTAGGGTCGAGAGTGTTGTGGTCTTTGTCAAGTCATGTGTGAGCTACTCTATGAGGAGGGAACGCGAAGGCACCGTTCTTTATCTGCTCATCCTCTAAAGTGCGCTGGTCCATTGTGGTCGTCCCCGGTCGTCTGCCTTGTGCGGTTCACTTCACAGTTCGCCCTCGCAGGAGCGGCATCGCCGCTTATAAACTGGGATGATCCATCGCGGCGCGTCCGTAGGGGCGTCGGGACCGTACCAAGCGAAACCAGCCATATATAAGTTTGGGTTGACAGGTCGCTGACACACAACGTCTGCCGTCTATTTCGAGGGTTGGTGGCAACATCGTTTTGAACACCCATGAAGAAATTATTTGTCATAGTACCGAACTGTTAGGGTTTTTTTTATATATATATATATACAGTTTAGCACACTGATGATTAAAGTCATAGAAATATACTATGTTTTGCAAAAAAAAAAAACTGTTTTACATTTGTGTTTCTTAATAGGGATTTCAAAAGGTGATGGAATTAATGATAGCCGTTGGAATGTTATAAATGAGCCCATCTAGTTTTAACAAATAAAATTGAACTACATTTTAAGTATAATGCTTGTGTCCCTGCCAAGTGCAATGAAATTGAATTGTATTTTGGAACTGCTTTTTACAAAAGGACAGTTATGATAGTGCCTGTTGTCCATCCAAAACAAAAAAAAAATTTCTTTGTTGAATAATTTTCTCAGTTATTCGAGTCAGTTTTGAGATAATCTCCCGTCACATATAACGACAACCTAATTCATTTGAGGTAAGGTGAAATTAAATTCACAAAATTGCAAAAACAACATCGATTCCTGTTTTTTTTTTTTTTTTTTTTTAGTTTGAATAGCATGCTTGAGTATAGTAGACAAATGCCGTCTATGTCAGTTTGTCATCTGAAATGTAGGAACAAGGGAGAAGGGGGGTCCTCACAGCTGTGTAATGCTGCCATCTGTTGGTTCGTATCAGAACTGTGTTTTCTGAGCTTGTTTGATGATGCAAAACGATTCACATGATACTTTGCCTACTGTTAAGCTAATCATATCTGTAATCAGAATATTGATACCTAATTTCAGAATCAATAATATTTGATAAAACTATAGTCGCACACAGGTATACATGACCGTAAAAGACGTTACGTACGGGGAACCTTTAACGGCGTTGTCTCATTTTCTGCAGGACACATTTGATTGCTGTACATATACGTAGACCGTTCCATAGCTGAGTTGTTAAAGATGTTTATAACATCAGTTATCGTGCCTGGTTTTATTTTCCTGGAGATGAAGCACCTTTATATATCCGCTGAATAATGATTCGAAAGCGATACATTCGCGAGAACTTGCATCGCAGCCAATGTGAAATTAACGGATATGATCCTGAGTTGGTTTGTTCCACTTCCGGTTTCTTCCACAACATCCAAATGCACATGTCGCGCAGTTTTTGGGGGGCACATACCTTGCATTAGCACCCTCCAGACTCATTTTTCAGTGTTTTTTTGCGAAGTGACAACCTCATAAGTGTTATGGGTAAGAAGAAGGCAGGCGCAGGAGGCGGACTGGGCCGAGCTCTGATAAAGGAGAGACTTCAAGCAGGCCGAAGCAATAGAAGAGGCGACTCCTGGGTGCGTCATGCATGGCGGCGATTGTGTGAATGGCTGTGTTTTTATTCTTACTTATGTAGTTAAAGTACTTATGGCTGTGTTTGAGAAGCTAAGCTGCGCCCTCACTTCATATAGTAAACAATACTGCTAATTCGCTCTCAGTATGTCGTCAACTGCGACCACCTGTGCCAACTGCGACCATCTATCTCATTCCCAGCTCCACACCAGCGAGCTGAATGACGGCTACGACTGGGGGCGGCTCAACCTGCAGTCCGTCACGGAGCAGAGTTCAATGGATGACTTCCTGGCCACTGCTGAGTTGGCGGGGACAGAGTTTGTTGCTGGTAAGTTTTCTGTCCATTAATTCAGCTCGTCTGTCTATCTACTCTGTTTCCTGTGAGTAAAATTGACTTAATGCTAAGTTTATTTTGTGTCTGGTCTTTGGCCACCATGGCGTATGTAGTCAGCTAGTAAGTTCCAACTGAGTGGGATTGTTAGTATGAGCTGTTGCGAGTCAGGTTGCGTTAGTATAACAGTTTCATTACCGATGCCTGTTATATTTCTTTTCTTTTCCTCTTAGAGAAACTCAACATCAGATTTGTGCCAGCTGAAGCTAGATCAGGCCTATTAACAGCTGAGGAGAAAACTCGACTGAAGAAGTTGCATGAAGACAACAAGTGTTTCCTCAGAATTCCACGACGGTAAATATATTTGATTTGTTTGTATGCTTTTATACTGTATATATTGTTAATTATAAAAGGTTATGCCGCTCCTTGTTTTCAGCCCTCACTGGGATGAAAGCACCAGTCCAGAAGCTCTTCAGCAGGCAGAAAAAGACAGCTTCCTCGAGTGGAGACGACAACTTGCACAGTGAGTAATATTATGTGTCCATATAAACATCTCAACCTGAGAGGTGATCTCATGAACAGTGGTGAAGTCCAGAAACTATTATTGGATGATCAAAATTTTGAATAATGTACATTTTGTAAGACATCCTTTACGTTCTTTCTTTTTTAAGGCTGGAAGAGGAACAGAAGTTAATTCTCACCCCATTTGAGAGGAATCTTGAGTTCTGGAGACAGCTGTGGAGAGTTATCGAGAGGAGGTAGAGATAAAAGCAGTATGCTGCTTTCAGTTCACACTTACCTTAATTAAGGAATGTGTTGTCCTTGCGTGAGAGTTACTTAAGTAAAACTACTTATGTTTTCTTGCAGTGACGTTGTTGTTCAAATTGTCGATGCCAGAAATCCTCTGATGTTCAGATGCCCTGACCTGGTAAGAACATGTATTTTTGGTGGTACCATGAATTGTGTGTAATCTTAAAGTTTAATGTACCAACTAGTGTTTAAATGACATTAAAAAAAACAAAAAAAACAAAATATTTGGCTAGCAGACACAAGTGCCATGTACAAACCTCAAACCGACAAACAGCTGCAATTTGAAAGGTAATATTAAAGTAGGGCTGCAACTAACAACTATTTTAGTAGTCGACTATTGATTTTTTTTTTTAATTAGTCGACTAATCACGATTATTTCCGTCACACCCTGGATCTCTCCCTTGTGGATATATCTCATATTCAGGACTTGGGTGGATGTTTTAGTTTGCCTGCTTTAGTCTGTACACCTGTGAATGTCACCCCGATATAGCAAATTAAAATGATGACTCAAGAAACATTTTCACTTGGGTAACTTGCTTGTGTTTTGTAACAAAAAAAAACATTTTAAAGGGTTTCAAAATACAAATGAAAGTGCAATTTTAAATTTTTCTCAGGCTCCACCATCTCCTGAATAACTGAGTGCATGTGCATGCACTGCATGCACTGGTTTGACATAATTGAATTGACATGCCGGTGTAACACCCAGATTTACAAAACTACCTTGACCTAGTTAGAATATTGAATCAAGGCAAATCTAACATATCATAACATTTATTTCCTTTTTTATTGTTGCGTGCTGCAAGGAGTGTTATGTAAAGGAGTTGTCGGCGAATAAGGTGAACATGCTGTTGGTGAACAAGGCGGACCTGCTGACCAGGCAGCAGAGGCGAGCCTGGGCCAGGCACTTTGAGAGGGAAGGGCTGCGGGCAGTTTTCTGGTCTGCCCTCGCTGAAAGCAACAGGCTTGATGCGGAAGAAAAGGTGAGAAGATGGATGATTCATGTGCTGCATGTAAAACGTCACGCAGAATTTAATACTTTCACATTCCCTTGTAGTAGCTTTGCTTTTTCATGGGGAGTTAGAGGCTGTCAGTTTGTCATTTTCGGTGCTTATGAGTGGTCGTACTCTTCATCATCTCTAGCATTGAATCTCAATATCAGGATAGTGGATTTCTCTCCTCACAGGGCGAGGCGGTGGAGGACTCAGAAGGTGGAGCGAGTGACCAAGAAGAGGAAGGCCAGCCAGACAATGAAGCTTTCACCCAAACGAGGGCCAATGGAGATGAGGAGGAGGAGGGAAAAGCGAGTGATACAGAGGAAAATCAGCAGGAAATGATAACTGTGGATGAGGAGGAGTGGCACACCTGCTCAGAAGATGAAGGTGAAGACGAAGAGGAGGGGACTGCCTGTTCGGCTAATGAATCCCCGTTTCACAATTCCAGTCGTCTGCTCCATAAGGATGAGTTGTTGGCGATGTTCAAGGCGGTTCACAGCGGATCCCGTTGTAAAGAGGAGCAATTGACAGTAGGGCTGGTGGGTAAAAACACATTGCTTATTTTGCTTTATGTGTGCAGCAGACATGCAAGTATGCTTGAACAAGCTTTAACAAGGTATGGTACAGTGTTGCCACTATGTTGAAAAAGTGTCCTCAAATTTTTACGTCCTGGGTGTCCCAAATACAAAATTAGTCCTGATCTTATGTTCGCCTGACAGAGAAGAAGCCTCAGTATTTATTTCTTGCTACAGAGTTGGTTCAAAGAAGCAACAGAATTAACATGCGGCCCCTTGGGAGGATAAAAATAGGGCCGCATCCAACAGCCATCTCCTTGATCAATTGTTAAATGTCCAGAAATAAAAAGAATGAGCCCAATTAGTAACATCTTCAAATGCTTTGCTGTGTCCCAGCAAAGGTCCACAACCCAAAGAAATGCAGTTTGCCGTCATTTGTGGCAGAGAAAAGCTTAAGATCCTCACATTTGTGGATCAGCAACCAGCAAATCTTTGCCAATTCCATGGAAAAAAAGTAATGCAATTTGTAAGCACCTGAGCGAGGTAATGGTAGGTGGTTTGACTTGTCCCTTAATACTGCTTTGCTCTTCAAGAGGTGACAGTGAGTTACTATAGTGTGTAAGAGCCGCAGTGGTATGAGAGAGTTGCTCCTTAAATCATATGAGATGGAATTATGGTATGAAACTGATCTCTTGACAGAGGGAGAGAGAGAGATTCTGTTCTGAGAATCATGTGGCACTGCAGCAGCAGCAGCAGCTTCCCAGCCTCCCTATCAAAGGCATTAAATGCATTAGCTTGTCCCTCTGACTGTCTGGTGAGATGTTGCCCCCTGCTGGTCGTGTGTGAAGCATGAGGCTCCAGCTGTCTTGGGCACCTACCAATTTTACCTTTAATTTATTTTTATTAAAATGACCCCGTTTTATCATGTGTTTTCACAACAGGTGGGGTATCCTAATGTGGGGAAGAGTTCCACCATCAATACTATTTTAAGGAACAAGAAGGTGTCCGTTTCAGCCACTCCTGGACACACAAAGCACTTTCAGGTACAGTGTAGATGTCCGAATCTCTCCACATCGATTCATGTCACGCGGTTCCTCAGCAGAAAGCTGAAAATTAAAAGGCGATTGATTCATCTGCTTCTATTTATGTATCACAGACTTTGTATGTAGAGCCAGGCCTTTGTCTCTGTGACTGCCCTGGTCTGGTCATGCCCTCCTTTGTCTCTACCAAAGCTGAGATGATCTGCTCTGGGATCCTGCCCATAGACCAGATGAGGGACCATGTTCCAGCAGTCTCTCTGATATCCTTGACAGCCAACTATTTTCAACTCGATATTGCAGGAGCTGTATTTATAAATGGTGGCATATTTGACATTGCTAATTAAATTGCAATTTTGTAGTAGCATTTTTTTATGTGTCAAAGAAGTGCTGCTGACTGGAATGTGCTGTTTAGAGAATTAAGAAACACACGCAGATCAAGCATAACATTATGACCACTGCATGTTTACCATATGATATATTGCAGCAGCCCTGCAATCAATTCTCCCTTCAGGCGTTCTGTTGAATTTCTATTGAATTTGTTTGAGCGAGATGACTACATATTTTAATGACTGTTATTGGGACTGTAATTTGTGATGCTGTTGAACTGAACTGGGTTGTACTGAGAGCGGTACCTAATATTTTGGCACCCTAATGCATATGAGTGGGATGATCAAAATAGCATTAAATATGTCAACATCTCTCTCAAACAGATTCATTAAAAATTCAACATAAAACTCCTCCTGAAGGGAGGATTTATTGCTGGGCTTTGCATTATATTCTACTGTAAACACTGGTTTTAAATCTGTGTTTTAGATCTGTGTAAGTTAATACATTTTAAGAAAGTGGAATGAGAATTAGTGGGATTTTGAACCTAGTTTAGCAACAACAACAAAAATAAATGCACAAGATACAGATCTTTTTCTGGAGTGTTGAGGTGTTGAAGTACTGATGCCTGCTTTAGTAGCTCAATCTTGTCAGTATGTGCCATTATCAGTTGTCCTTAGAGTGCCTTAATGTGTTTACAGTAACATCACGATAGCAATCATATAATTTTTAATTTTTACACTGTAAACCTCACAATATTACCATATTTAAAGCACTGGTTGCTCCAGTTGAGCCCTTAACGGATGGGTCAAGTGTGTCAAACAGTCCCTCGGCATGTACTAGAAGGCATCTATGGAATCAACATCATTCGGCCCAGAGAGGATGAAGACCCTGACAGGTCCCCGACCTCCGAAGAGCTGCTGATGGCATATGGATGTGAGGCTGCCTGACACTAATAAAGTTCTGCTCAAAATGCATTTTAATGTACAGTTTTATGTAGCACTTGTTCCCTTCTTCTGTCTGCTTTTCCTCTGACCTAGTTTCTCTCCTAGTGTTTTGCTTCTTTCATTTTTGTTGTGTCTGTGAACTCGGCTTTCGCTGAAAACCTTATAACACGTTTGGTTTTCCTTTTTTGTCCAGACATGAGAGGCTTCATGACGTCACACGGCCAGCCTGATCAGCCCAGATCTGCCCGCTACATCCTGAAAGATTACGTCAATGTAAGTCTCACATCAAGATTAAAAAAAAAACAAAAACGTTAGTTGTTTTGCTTGCTGTTGGTCAACTTTGTGCAACAGGTAATTTTGTTGTCCCGATGAAGCTCTGTAAATACTCTGCCATACAATGTCTTGCAGGGCAAACTTCTTTACTGCCATCCTCCTCCTCATATAAATGCTGAAGACTTCCAGCCACAGCACAGCAAATTTGAGATGAGAGATGATAACTGTGGTGACGGCTTGACGAAAGAGAAACACAAAATCAAGAGAATTGAAAATGTGGTTGACAAGAACTTCTTCCATGCGGTACAGTAGATCTGCTGGCTTGTTATTGCCTGAGAACAACGTCAGCACATCAGCATCTTTTTGCGCGGCCGCAGCTGAGAGGCACTGGGATGGAATTCACGAGTTCTGACAGGATCTGTGTCTTTCAGGAGAATGTGCGAGCGCTTTCCAAGGGAGTTCAGTCCGTCATGGGCTACAAACCAGGCAGTGGAATAGTTGCTCCAGGAAAGGCTGGACCCGAGACGATGGTGGGCAAACCCTGGAAGAAACACGGCAACAGGAACAAGAAGGAGAAAGTGCGTCGGCTTAACAAGCATCTGGATGCCTGACGACAACCTGACCTCAAAGCCCTCTCAGTTCGAGAGCCGGAATGGAGAGCCCTCAAGTACAGCTCACCTGTGATTCCATAGGAGTTAATGCTGAGCGGTGTTCATAGGTAGACCAAGGCCCTCTAATCCTGCAAGTGCAGAAAGGTTAGGCTGCCTTGAATTTAACTAGTGACGGTCAGAATCGTTAATCAACCAATCTGCTTTGAAGCTGATATTGGTGCAGTGCATTCCTTCCAACTGGATCACCAGTCTTACATCAGGTGTCAGAACTGTTCAGGTATGAACTAACATCCAGTGGATGTGGATTTCACAAGACATTGATAATTTTTTACAATTTGCTTTGTGTTTTCAAAAGGCACAAGTTTTCATGAAGCAGTTAACTTGCTGTATGTTGAATAACCCCCTGCAATCATACAGTTACAATGTATGCATCAAGATCAATTACTAAGAATAATTAAAAGGGTTTCAGTGTATCACTTCTCTGTTATATGTCCTGCTATCTCCTCACAGAAAAGCAATCTTAACACTTTGGAACTTTCAAAATCACCTTCAGACAAGTTATAAGAGCATGTGCACTACTTGTATAGATCCATTTGTGTAATATATTTGCAGCAGTTTAGAAGAGTGAAACATCTCTAATATTAACTATTTGTGATAGTATGGATTTCGAATTGAGGCCACTTCCTTGGCTCTGGTATTGTGAGCGCTCACCTTCAAGGCCCTGTGGGACGTGTTATGGACTGCAGGCATTGTTGGGATTACCTGTGCTTTTCCTTCACTGATATAAAGTGAAAAGTGTCTGATCCGACACCACTAATATATAAAGCAGCAGCAGCACACAAGCAATGCTAATTGAATATGCTACTGGGTGATCTTACAAAGCTGGGTCACTGTAAAATGTAAGTAATGTAGAGACAAAATGTGATATGAAAAACACTGAAACCCCACTGTGAATTTGATGACACTTTTCAAAAAAAAAAAAAAGTTAGGACCATGTGTAACACTATGTTGCATCAACGCTTCTTTTAGCAACACTGCAAGCGTTTGAGAACTGAGGAGCCCGGTTGCTGTAATTTTGAAAGTGTGTTTCCCCATATGTGGTTAAAGTATGATTTCAGCCGCTCAACAGTTCCGGGTCTCCTTCGTGGCGCCTTCATTTCATATTGCACAAAACCTTTTCATTGGGTGACTCACTGTGGAGTCGCACTGTTGCAATACATGCAGGATGTGGCTTGGCGGCGTCTTGCTGAAATAAGCCAGACCTTCCCCGAGAGCTGTCATCAGCCTGGCAGCATAATGTTGCTCCAAAACTTGCATGCAGCGTATGCTTCACCACGAACGGTGCCTTCGCAGATGAGCAGGTTTACCCATGATGCCATGTGCAAAACCGGCGAACCACGCTGGTTCTCACTGGTGAAATGTTGTCTTTGTGGCATTTTCAATCAGATGTGGGGTTTCAGTCTGTTGCAAACGACAATTGTAAATTTACATTCTAATCAGCGTCCAGCAACTTTTTTTTTTTAGGAGATGGGTGTAGATGGGATTGTGGTCGCTTTGATTCCAGCTGACGGTCTCCGCAAGAAACTGAGCAAATATAGCTGCTCGCGTTTCTTCTTAAAACAAATATGTGGAACGAAATGTACCTTTACCAATTCTTCCATATTTACCACCACGGCGGTTTCTGGTGCGCCTGCCAGGTGAGGGCGCAGCGCGGGGGGGGGGGGACTGCAGACTGGATGCAAATGCCCAATAGTTCTACCCCGAAACGGGTGGATGTCCTGAGTCGCAAAGCCAAACATGACTTGAAAGAAGCTGAGTGGCTTCAAAATGTTCCTCTTCATTTTTAAAAGCCATAAACTGCCTCTGGAGTGCTGCAGCAGCAGCAGTCACAGGTGAGCTCCACCCTCAGCACGCCATCTCCCATCCGGCTCTCGGGCCTTCGACGCGCCGCTCAGCTCGCTGTCCGCAAGAGCCTCAATTTATCGCTTTTCCTCCACTAAATGGATATTTTGACACCCACGGGTCGGACTGGAGACGACCCCAACGCGTTCCTCTCCGGTCTCCTGGATTTTTGCGTGGACTCGGTCGCCACCTGCGCCTCCCGTGGCGCGGTGAGACCGTGCGTCCTCATCGGCGTCGCCGCGCTCTCGGCGCTGCTTGTGCTGCTGTCGTGTCTCCAGTAAGTGAGGCAGCTCTCGATCCTCGATTATCAGACATGTGACGCATTCTTACCCGTCATTAAAAACACGTGGTGAATGTCCAAGGCTTGCGTGTGCGAGGTGCAAACATCGAGGAGGACATCCGGCAGAGGCCATGACTTCCCTCTACTGCTTGCTGGGTGACCTGAGTGGCACCACTGGAGCGATTCTGTCCAAACAGCTGCATGTTCCGGTAAGAGAATTAGTTCTGCTTTTCATCAGTTGCAGGCTGTATGTCAATCTGTCTCTGCTCCCATCTTTGCAGATTTTAATGGGGTCTTTTTGTGCTGCTGTGGATGCTGTGAGTTTGGCCTCCGGCTGTCTGCTGTTGTGTCTGTGCTCGAACTCTCAATCAGGTGAGTTTGGGAAAACAAGGTCATGCAAACCCCGTAATCTCAACAGCTATAGATATTGGGAAAAAAGAGAGAATGAAAAATGCTTTCCTGAAGCGTCCGGGAGGCCAAACTCTTTATTCAAAACTGTAAAGTTGTAGAGATGCTCTACAGATACCCAAACAAATCAGCTGCTCCCAGCCAACTGCTTTCATATGGTGTGTGTGTGTGTGTGTGTGTGTGTGTGTGTGTGTGTGTGTGTGTGTGTGTGTGTGTGTCCCTGTGTCCCTGTCCCCGTCCCCAGAGAGGAGACGGAGGATGATGAGGAAGCGAAGGAGGCAGAACCTCCTTGCAGTGTGTGTGCTGGTGACGCTGGCAGGTGGTTTTCTGGGTTTAGGTCCTGGGGTCAGTGACAACCAAGCAGAGACGCCCCGCGGGTGGAGGAGGAGGCTGCTGCACGTTGGCCCACAAGTAAGCACACACCACCACCAGTGTGTGTGTGTGTGTGTGTGTGCGTATGTGATTGGTTGCTCAGATAAGTGTATCGATAGCTGAACAATTTGGCTGCAGTTTGCATAAATGTGTAGATATGTATAGTTGTTAGAAAATCTGCCAGCGCATATGACAGTCTACTCATGTTCAACATATTAAACTGACTTATGTCTTGTTACTGTATTTTTTTCCTCCTACTGGACACTTGATTTTAAATACTTTGTCTTTATCTGTGAACTTAAGTTATATATGACTGTTCATAAACTGGAATCCAGCATGTTGGCTTAATGGTTACTTCTGGTTGTCTATCTTCTGAAAAATGTTATTGGAGCAGGATCGCACTGAAATTCTGGGTTACATCCTTGGCCTGATGTCTCTGCTCATCGCCTTTACCTCAAGGTTACCGGCACTTCTGAGAGCAGTAGGTGATGCTTGATGCTTGATGTTTGTTTTTAATCGCAGTGATGGACAGCATTTAGTAGAAATGCATTATTTTTTTCCCCACCTGCAGCACAGGGGACAGACGTTGACCAAAGCTCACGTGTTCTCCGGAGTGCTGTGCTCTCTGGCCAGTGCTCTTTATGCCGCTGCCATCCTCCTCTGCGGCACCCAGCTCGGCTTTCTCCTGAGAGTCATGCCCTGGCTGCTGTCAGCACTGTGCACCGCCGCCCTGGAGCTCCTTGTATCCTCTCATCAGCTGTATGTGAATTGTCCTGCTCGAGACCAACTGTGATGTGTTGACCTTTTGACTCAGAATGTCAGATTCTCGTTTTTTTCTGGTGCAAGAGGGGAACCAAGCAGCAGCTTATGAGACTTTCTCCAGTCACAGAGAGCCTCTTGGGCGACTCGGGCATCTCCGTCGAGGAGAAAACTGTCATGAAGAGACACCAGAAACAGCAAGATCATCCAGCAGCACACACAAAAGTGATTTTTGGCACTTTTTTTTTTTTTGTTACATCACTTGCACAAACAGAAGTCTTACATTTTTGAGATTTCCTTAGGAAAGAAAATACTATTTCCAAATGTTTTCATGTTCTTGACCTCTAAGCTGACTCATGGTTAGCCGCACATGTCAAGCTGTAACTGACTGTGCTCAATAAGGACCCATTTAATCATTTAAAATAAATTATTACAATAAATAGAACTATTTTTTGTTCCACTTTTTTTGTCTGCAATTTAGCATTTTTTTCCTTTAAAAATGGGAAAACACCATGAGTAAAGCAGTTTTTTTTTAATTATAAGAAAACTATATTTCTGATTATTCAAATTATACATTGAAAGTCAAAAACTGTAATGTAAAATACATTATATCTAAAGATACTTGTGAAAGGCTTCTGAAGGCTGCGTTCAGTTAGAAAGCACAAAATGGAGGCATTTTACTGTTCAACCTTTCTATTCAAAGGCGAAAAACATTGAGATGGTTGAGATGGGACGTTATATGGATGTCAGTATCCCCTCCAAAAGAAAAGTAAGCAAAGTTGCTGCAGACTGCTAACAAACATTTTGCCTTTGATGTTAAAGTGTCTGCATGTTTTATCTTCCTGAGTCAGTGGTCGCTCCACCTGTGTAGTGACCCGAGCCTGTGTTGTTGTTATTGACAGACTTGCCTGACGGCGGTGACGTTGTCCAGGGAGCAGGCGAATGACCGACCTCTGAGCAGGATGGTGCGAGTCGCGGGTGTCGACGGCCTCTGCTCTTCAGACACATCCTATGAGTCTTCAGTGGTCAGCACTGATCTAGAGGTGGGTTTTCACACCGGTGGGTCATTGCTGAAGTATCTCTTTTTGTGAAGGCTAGGAGGAGTATATTTCCCTGACAAAATGGAGGTGTGCAAGCAGAGCTGAGATGCAAAAGAAATGTATCAAACAGATGAGGTGATACATCTCAGTGCAAACAAATTGTTGAATCAATGGTATTTATGAAGACCCCATTAAGTAAGTAAATAAGTGTGAAATATCACAACAACAGAACTAACTTCTTAGGTTTTAATCTCTTCTGACATGATCTCCAACATTCTTTGTTCTGTTCTCAAATATACCAAAATTTTCTATAGTAAACCTCAATAATGCTGCTTGGTCTCAGCTTGGAGAGCGTCCTCCTGCAGTTATCTTACAGCAGTCATATAAAGTGCAAGTCAGCGAGTGAGCCACTAGGTGGTGTATGAGTGCTGTGAAAGTGCCAGTAAAAGCAAATGGGTTTTTCACTGCCACTTCATCCAGATGAATGGCCTTGTGTGAGCTGCTGTGATAACCTTGGTTTTTGTGAATTTAGGTGCCCTTTATATTGGCTTGTGTGAAGGGTTCCACCACTCATGCCAAGTTATCGAGATAGGAGAGTCGAGTATGCAGTTTGAAAAATGTTTTACGATGCGAATTGACTCTGTTTCTCTAAATGTAAAAAAATCCCAGGAAATTATTTGCTCAGTCTCAAACAGTGGATCGTGTTGCTCCTTGAAGAGCCTTCACGTTTGGAGAGGAGATGTTTGGAGAGGAGATGTTTGGAGACCGCTAAATGAAGCTGTGCCCATAACTGACGCTGCCCCCCCGCCCACGCAGAGATTTGTCCTCAAGTGCCATTTAACCTTCTTATCTGAAGGTTAGTCAGTGCCTATGCTTTAAGAGCTGAAGCAGATGTTTCTTCCTCTATGTGTAGGCCCATCCCACCAAGAACAATACCAGACCTTTGGCCCTGTAAGCCCAGATGCTCAATCATGTGTAACTTAATAATATTGGACATTATAATTCTTCCATGACTTAAACTAAGGCAAAGTAACACCAAGAATGCTGCTGCAAGACAAGCTTTGTGCTTGTCACATGACTCTGAGGGAAGTAAGTCAAGCAGTCATCGGAGACCGTCAGCAAGTTCTTTTAGGATTGATGAGTCAAACTCTGTTGAGGTGTGTGTGTGTGTGAGTGTGTGTCAGTGAGTGAGTGAGTGATGTGTGTGTGTGTGTGTGAGGGGCGCCACTCTGCTCACA
>CAAKHG010015908.1:0-36571 GCA_901007715.1 Dactylopterus volitans | reverse complement strand
TTTTTCTTTTTCGAAAGAAGCCGAAGACCGTAAGTCAGGAGAGATATGAGGCTATCGATGTGACAGGGCACGCATAATGATAATATTAATGTTCATGATGGCATGCCTGACTCTTGACTTTGACTTCTGTTTTTTAGACGTTTTTTTTTTTTTTTTTAAACAGATTAAATGAGGTCAGTTCTCTGATGTTCACTGGGGTTTTTTTAGTTCCACTTCTGTGGAACTAAAAATGCACGCTGACTGACTGAATGTACGTTTTCAGAGAGGAATAACGCAGAACCCCATCTCGCGGCATCTATCATCACTCAGTACGGAGACGTTCCAGTGTTTACGAGCTGGCCGGGAGGAGGAGATGACAGAGCATGAATAACCTTGTGTATCGGACACAAGTCTGAATAGTTATTGTTTTCCAAGCTTCAAAAGAGCTTTCGCAGAGTGGGTGGCACTTGAGGTTCCTGGTTGATACTCACCACAGGTAGCGTGGCTGAGCCGTCTAATGTGCTGGATTAAGGCTCCTTTCTCTTTGGGGGGCACTGGTTTAAATCCCACCACTGCCGAGATGTTTCTTTGTTATACGAACGTGACACTCTCTCTGGACAGTGGACCTTCGGTATAGGAAGGTTGCTGGTTGGATTCCCTGTTGAAGTGTCCTGGAGCAAGATCCTGAACCCCCTGACTGGAACCAGCATACGAGGTCACACACCGACGGTTTATGATTGTGTCTCAGATGTACGTCACTTTGAAAAAAAGCAATAAAAGCGTGTTAAATGGATTGTACAAGATAGATATGCAGGTCCAACAGATCACTACAACTATGACCAAAGACAAGACAGTATCTGATGTTCCTGCGCTACCAGCGATGGATGAAGTACCTGAAAGCCACCCGTGAGTAAGAGTACATATAGTGTATCTTACCAGGAAATGACCTGGTAGAAGTTCGAGTCATCTATTAGAAAATTGCTTGAATACAAGACTTACTTACAGTATTTGATATTTACTGTGGTGCCTACTGAAGTATCAAAAGTCAAGAGTTTTTCCTTGCCGCCGCTGCCAGGTGCTCGCTCATGGGGAAATCTGTAAATTAAAGAGTACGGTCTTGACCCGCTCTACTTGGAAAGTGTCAGGAGGTGACTCTTGTTGTGATTTGGTGCCATATAAATAAAATTGACTTGACTCGACGTGTAATCTCATCGCATGGGTGTTCAAGGACCTGGAGGAGTTCAGCGGTGTCAGACAGCAATTGAGGGTGAGACGGACCTCGCAGCTCCGCATCTCCCATCCAGCTTTAGGTCACCTATCACAGTGAGGAGAAGTTTTCCTGGGAGATCCAGAACTACATCACACAGACTCCTCGTTTGGTGTGGCCCACCAGACACACGCTGCAATCGTCTTTTGAGCTGAACCACACATATTGAAATATGAAGCATATAATGTGATAATCACTGAGATAATATTATACTTTTTTTTGTGCCAAAGATGCTGTAGCAGTCATGGGACTACATTCCGATACCGGTATTTCTGCCCGGGTTTGAACTGTTTACTCCTGACGTTGATATTGTTGGGATTGCCTTGAAGTTTCGGGGAGGAAATTATTGCTGCCAAATAAACTGAGTATAAGCGTCTGGTTGATGAAACTGAATGTAGAGAGCAAACATGTGTGCAAAGGTGAACACTGGAACACATGCTAAACTACTGCAGCCTCTGTGATGAATGGATTAGCGAGGTAAACAGAGGCAGATCATGACCGTACTGAACAGGGGGGATGCTGTTCCCTCACAGTAAATGCCACCAGAGGTATTTCACTGTTTGTCCCGGGGTCATTAGTCTAATTTCCACTCTCAGAGGGTCAAACATGCTAATCAGCTCTACTAGAATGGCAGGTTCTTGTGCAGCTCAAAAAGGCCGACGCACGCCGGCAGAAGCGTGTGCTCTCAGACCCTGGTAACCTTGACAGGACAAGGGCTGCCCAGGTTGCTAGCAAGGGGAGATAAAAATGCAAGCAGCGACAGACCAGCAGCAAACGGAGGTCAGATATTCGTCATGGCAACTGGCGGAGAAGCACGAGGTAACAATTAATGCTCAGATTACGTAAAGTGGTGAAGGGGATATTTCTCGATGGCCTAAAGCAAATACTTAATGATGCCCTGCACATGAATGTGTTTACTCACCGTGACTCACTTTCATTGGATGAAAGGATAACCATAAGGCATTTAAAAGTGGATGTTATTTTAGAAGTTGGTATAAGTAATTAACTGAAACATGGATGGCAGGAAAGAACAACAGTCCAGCTTCAGTCGTGTCCAAATAAAATACTTAAGATGCTCTTTGTGACTCGTTATATCTTGCCATCGGATGACTGTTTTTTTTTGGGGTTTTTTTGGAGCTACCTTTTTTTACAACCACCATAATACGTCAGTGCTCCCATACCCGGACTCAGTAAAGCAGCACACTGTAGCCCCTCACTGATCAGCTAGCGTGGTGAGTTACCAGGGCCATCGAACGACGAGATATGGCCGTGAAAATATTCAAAACATAGCAAAACACTTAAATGTATGCTGATTTCTTTTGGTGAGCCTAACTAGAATGCGTTTTTCTTGAGTCGCCACAGCAATTCACTCTGACTTCCAGATAAGCGTATCGGATTTCTCCAAGCTGAGAACGTGCAGAGAATTATCTACTGGAAGTAGCACAATGACTATCTACCAGTGCCTCTTAAAACCACACTTCAAAAACACCAAACTATCCCTTTAAGCAATCAAAAGAAAAAGCTTTTGAAGCATAAACAGTACCTCCTGCATGTTTGCAAGCCAAGAAGATAAACAGCCGTGACGATAAAATGTCCTTAAGTCAAAAAAAAAAAAAAGCCCTGTGTAAATCATGCAACAAACTTAGACATGAATTCACTCCAAAAACAAACTTTTCAGGCCAACAGAAACAATAGAGGCTCGTATGATGTTAATGAAAACTGCAACAAACCGGTTATTGTTTCATATTTAGCAGCGTGCAGCTTTTTAGGCCCGAAATGAGGGGAATTATGTTTCTAATGTACACTTCAAAAGCATGTCACAGCATGAGGAACGTGCTCAGTCAACACTTTAAATGAAACCTCAGATAAAGTGACTATTAAGCACCATTAACTAAAAGTACTGGGTAATTGCAACTCTCACTTCCCCCCTCAGGCCTCCTACAACTTGCCCCCCCCCCCCTCTTATGCTCTGCAAACGTGTTGAGGAGAAAGAGCAAGAGCACAGCTGAATCCAATGCTGGATCCACAGCTGCACACCTCTCTCCTCCTCCAAAGCTTCCAGCACCCCCACCTCCACAAACCCACCCCTCCCGCAAAACCCGCCACCACCACCCCTCCCCGAGCCTTCCGATCCTTAGGCCCTGACCGCAGTAGGGAGCGTCGAGTGCAGCTGTTAGCATTGGGGATTGGGGGGGGGGGGGATTTAACAGCCATGGGCCTGGAAGGCAAAGAGGTGTTTCATATAAAATTGCCCCACATAGACATTATGGCATCTCCCCCCCGGTGAATGCTGGTAACAGGGAAGCTATCAGCCTGGCAGGGAAGCGCAAAAACTGCATGTTGACAAAAGAGCCTCTGATGTTTGCCCGAACTCTAACTAGAAGCTATCAAGAGGCTCATGAACGAAAGAGTTGGGGGGCCTTGTTTGAGATTTTATAGAGGCCCACTGTGCGAAGTTGTTGTACCCAGTGCAAATCCAGCTAAATGAGGGTCTGGTACTTTCCCTATACAATACCGACATAGGCGCTGTCACAATCATTTAATTTCATTTGACCATAATTTGTCACATAAATAACTGTAATTGATAATTTAATTTTCTTGGTGTGTTCATTTTCAGCCACTTTTGTAGTCTAAGCTTAATCATAGCTTAGAAATACAGACACAAATTACAAAGAGGCAAAATCTTTTGGCATTGAACAGTTCAGCAAGTAAATAAAAATGATTTCTGCTTGACCTCTGTGAACAAAAAAGTATTTGTAAACATAAATAACATTTTTTTTTTTTTTTTTAGTTTCCTTGCATTTGTCTTTTTGACGCTACATCTTTGCTTCAAGTTCGACAAATATCCTCTTCCTAGTTATCAGCACTGTTTGCACACTTGGCTCAAAACTGAAATAATAATAAAATGATCCACGTTAATGTCCAGATGCTCATAAAAAAGTTAACAGATGATGGAGCAACTTCTCCACAAACACACCAGTCCAGAAGAAACGCAACCAGATGACGTGATTAAAAGAGTGCAGTTGAACACTGGACAGTGGAAAAGGTCATGAGATATATATATATATATATATTTTTTTTTTTTTGTTCAAACAACGATTTTGTTGATTGTGCAAAAACAAAGTAATTGCGGTGAGCACAAATAATCACGATCAGGCGATCATGTAATGATCATGACAAATCTAGGTGAAACGGGCCAAAATTAAATCCCCGCATCTCTGAAACGTAATCACATTATTGCTTTTGTCGGTTCTGCACATAAGCTGGTTTCAAAAATGGCCACTGGTTCCCGCGACAGTCCGGCAGCAGCGCTGCCCCACAGCCTCGGATGTTAGCGGGGGTCAGTGGGATTTGGGCCACTGAGACAGGCAAATGAGTGGATAAGTAGACATTTTCAACACAGCTTAAGTCATCCAGAGATTCCCTCCAAGGTATTTTCTAAAGATCAGTTTTTCCTTGCCAGATATCCACAGTTTAAATTACTTACATTCTTCTATATTCTCAAATGTAAACACCTGCAAAGAGGCCATAAAGGGGAACCCCACTTAAACAGTGCGAGTGGTTGATACCATATATTGGTTTAAATCCCATACCAAGTAATGTCAGACTGATATTGATGCTTTTTAATCATTAAAACACACTTTGTTTAAGACACTAACTTAATGGCAAAACCCCCAAATTATCATTCTATTAGTTTTAAATGATAAGGCATACATGAAAAAAAAGGATTTTCTGAATTAAAGTAAGTACCAACATTTATTTTTGGAAAAGAAACACTACAAGAGGTAAAGCTCATGTCCAACAACAAAATATTAAGTACAACGCTTCATAAACATGAAATCAAAAATCTGAATTTCAATTTGTCTAGTATTCTGATTATTGAAAAAAATATGTGTATTACTAATCATATTCCAATCAGTCTCAGCTATCTGAACGTATATATGCAACAATTAGTCCTGTTAATATCAATTTCTGAGGTCAAAGCTCTCATGAAATGTCCAGGTAAACTGGCACATAGATGGATTCTTATTGTTTTGAATCTGGTCAACACGATGTTACTTGACAGGAAGATCGATCTGGAAATCGATATTTTGTGGTCGATCCTCCATCCGTGGCACGGATGTCCCAAAAAGACATTTTAGCTGACTTTCAGAAAGACAGCAAAGGAAAATGGAAATTGCAAATTTCTGACTGTTGTGCAAATATCAGGAGGCGCCCCTCAACTGCTGGCAGACACCCGACTCTTCGCTCACATAGCGAAGACTGGGTTCAAACCTACATCTCGGAGTTCGTTTCTGCAGCTGCTGGTTGACGGTGGGGTCTCACCGCATTTTCTCGTGCAATGTGGCATTTCTGCTTGTCATGGTATCTTCATCTGCTGACATATCGGCGTTATTTTATTTCTATACCATGCTATCCTGGATCAGAAGATTGGGTGGCACCTCACTAACAGCAGAGCTCATTCACAAAAGCTGTTTCCATCTCTCCGTTTCACTTTGACGCTGACTGCGTCACAATGACTCAGGCAAAAACTAATACAAGCGAGCATTTCCATTCAACTCTAATTGGGGAAAAAAAAGCACTTTAAAATATGTTAATGGAAAGCCATTTATTGAGAATGATGAATATCCTTCTTGTAATGGCTTCAGACATGCGCTGTGCTCCTTTCTGTCAGCACCTCTCGCCTTCTTTTTTGTTGAAACACGGGCTGTCACAGCGCCACATGGAAACACCTCTTTTTTTTCTTTTTTTTTTTCTGACATCTGCTGCCATTTCACACCGAGCCAAACTGTGTTTGGAAAGGGGAAAAGAGCCAGGAAGAAACGGAGGCCGAGCTACAAAGGGCTCATTGTTTCAGCGGCGTAATTGTCTTTTCAAGCATCGCCACTTGAATCTGAGAGAGACGGACGGCTCGCCCTCACCTGGTCTTTCCATTTGAGCTCTGTTCTTCTTCTCTTGGATCTCTGGAATTCTGGCTGCAGTCAGTGGGAGGAGAACGCGGAAACAGAGAGGGTCACTCATTTTTGAAAGTCTGCCACTCCACTCAATTTAACACTTTTACACATTGTCTACGTGATTTTATTTTTTTTTTGGATTGATCATTTAGACATGTAAGGATTCATGGAAGGGTTAAGATATTGATTTAAAAAAAAACAAAACAAGCACACTGGAATAAATTGGGTTAAAAATACAACATACGTAGCTGACTGATTTACAGGAAGTCAAAATCCCCAGTTGGAGAAGCAGTGGACACCGCAGCAGGTGTACCAAACCTCTCTTTAAACTTTATTTTCAGCAATCCAACAAACACAAAATTGGTTTTGGCAATTTTATGGGATTTGTTGATAGTAATCCTCTAAAATACTGAATTCTGGTGGGATACCGGTCTGAGGCAAACTTGCAATAACAAGCTTTGGACTATTTCCACTGCAATAAACAAAAATATTTGTTGACCGCGCTTGAAGATGAATATAAATATTGATGTTTAAAACTTGAAATTGCACGAATCCCAGCTTGCCACTTTTCTGGCCCGTATAAGTCAAATTTGACAGGTTCTTTTTCGAAGATGCACTATGAGAAAAGCAGAACTCAGAAAGAGCTCTCATCTCCGTCTGGCCTTTTTCTCCGAAGCATGGCTGAACTCGGTTTAACATCGACATGAGATTTGGACGACGGACTCATATATGTTTAATTCTAAGTATTGAATTTGGATCTTTGAACCCTACTCAAGATAACAGTAAGGTCCAAGAAAAAAAACAACTTGTTTGGCATATAAAAGAGTCCAGTGTCAGACATTTATCTCACTGAGCACATTCAAGTTTTAAATGGGGTCATTTGTCTTATATTCATTTGTTCTTTTGCTCTTTATCTCTCTTAAAGCATGAACCCTTTGAACCAGTCAGGCTGGCTTTCTGCTGTCTATATTTGAAACCTGCACCTTGATGACGGGCAAAGAAATTCGCCAGTATCAACATGCCTGGATTCCACAAAAATTACAGTTTCATGGCTCATTTGCAGCCTGCCCTTGCCTGGTATGAGTTAATGGATGAGTGAGTTAATGAAGCAGCATGCTGGGCAACCATCACGCCGCACCACTGGAATCGGGTGGGTTCCGCTGCGTCCGCTTGGCGGCAGGTGCTGCGTTCTGCGGCGTCCGGTGAGCCATGGCGCCATAAATGAGCTGGTCTCGCGGTGGCAGCGCCACTCTGGGAGACAAAGGAGAAGCCTGGGAAGAGAAACGCAGCTGCTCCGTGGCCGCTGCCTTTACTTTGTCACGACAGTCCGCCATTATGTGGACAATTGGTGTGGAGCGGGGAGTTTGTCACTGTTTTTTTGCGCCTGGAAATGACTTCGCCTCATCGCAGAGCTAGCCAGTGTTCAGATATGAATTTGTTCTTAGTTTGCCAAAAGGGAATGAAATATTGCTTTCATCTGTTTCGCCTATCAGCTGTGGACGAATGTCTTAGCGTTTGAACTCATCATGCAACAATAAATCACAGGAGCAGGATTTCCTGATTTTTTTTTACAACTCATGATTGTTAAACTGAAACGGTTGGGCTAACATCTCACATGCTGATTGGAGATTTTGGAAAATAACAATGCTCAGGCAGCTTCAAACACCAAGATGCAATTGTGTGTTCAAAAGACAAAATGCCAACTCTCCTGGGATTCATTCCACTCTCATGAATATTCATGATTTGAGTCTGTTTCAGTTTGCCACAGATATATAGAGTTCATCGCCGGGAGAACGGGGAGCACAGCTGCCATGACTAGAAAAATGGAACAGGGGCCGTCATTCTCATCCACAAGGATTATTGTGAATTTGAAGATGCAGTTGTGATGAACAAAAGTTAATAGCAGGGTTGCGACAGTATGCATATTCACACCGGAGCGTCACGGTACGGACGTCATGGTCGAAGCCCCCCTTGCAGATTCATTCCTGTCAATGGCGCGGCACCCCCGTATGATTCCAGATGGAACGCAGAATTGAATCATTGACTATTTCACCTCAGGGTAGGATGGCACCAGTCCACACAAAAAGAGCCCTTTATAGCAAGAAACATCAGTATCGTGTATGCTCAATAGCATTTAATAAAAGATAGTGTGAATGCTAGCACTTGGAAGCACACAGGGGCACCCGGGCAGCTTCCCTGCTTGGCAGCCAATAAAACAATAACTGCAGACTGTATTACAGTGGAAAATATGTGGCTTTGGAAATAGAGTAGCTCTCATTTTTTTGGGTGAGTAATTATCCAGTCTTAAAAGCACTATATGTGAGATTTAAAACAACAACTACTAAGAATATTTTGTGTCCAATATAACGGAGCAATGGCATCCTGAGCCGAGAATGTGCGAAAGTGACTCTCCCTCTATGCGTGCTGTAACCGGAGCTTGTCTGCCCTTTGTTTTGGTAGCTGCATGTGCATGTTAGTGCATGTGAAAGTGTCCAGAATCCAACCCTGTGAAATTACTGTTGGCCCACCCACCTTTATAAATACACAAAGATGGTGACCGCCAGCACGGCACTGGAGAGTAGTCCAGGGCACTTAGAGGAAAGTGAACTTCCATAATATCCTCCTCTACCATAATATTATGTGACCAGAGGCTGCACTTCCAGGACTGCAGGATCTCATTTGTATGGATGCAATTGGAATGAAACCGGCAAGTTTAAAAGGTTTATTCCACCAAAATTTCACTGTCTAACTACTGATGCTTTAAAACGGGGGTGGGCACTAGCACTCTCCAGAGGGCCTGACGGACTTGAATAAGGTCAGCAAAGGATTGCACATTGGATAACTGAGATAACTGAACATTAAATATAGTGCTAAACTAGATTGATTTGATTGGCCTGACAGATTGTTCTACAGTAGAATATTAGCAGCCCAGGTGTGGGTCTTTGTTTCAAAAAAACAGAACATTTTCTATGCCTTGTGATTAATTCTTTTTTTATATATATATTTTCTTTTTTGAGGCATTACAGAGATGGCCATGGGCCATGTTTTGCCCATATGTGGTTTCAAGGGTTTATTATACCCTAATGCTGCTTTTTCTATGATTTACAATAGAACTCATTTTGCTTTTGTATACCTATTTACAGTTTAAAAGCATATGGCACTTGGATGTTTATTTCATTGCACTGGTCACACAGAGTGAAATGAACAGAATCTTACTGAGTAAACTGATAAAAAAAAAATGCTCAGCTGTTCCCAAACTCTTGAGTTTACTTTAATGACAGACCTCAAGTGCACTATATTTTAGTTTTTTTGCTGAATGAAAAACCACCAGATAAAAGAGCCATTGCATAGTCTGCGTTCTGCAAGTAAGTTATCATTAAGTGTTCTTTTAATCAAGCACACAAATGTCTAAGACGTTCTTTTCAAACTTGAAATTGTGCTGTTATCATTCAAATTTACGGATACAAAATATTCTAAGGTTGGTCTATTCCTGCTTTCAGCATGTTCATATTATGTATCTGCTCACATGTCTTTTAAAGTGTTATTTTTAACCCCTTTGGTGCTAAAGCTCACGGCCATGCATGGGTCCAGCAATGACTGGAGACAGGGGCCATGTGCAAAGAGAATCGTGGCTCTGCATATGACAAAACTGTTTAAACAAGATTATGTAAAAGAGCCTATTTTCTTTTATCTTCTGAAAATGATTAGATGTGCGTATGAAGGATCACGCCTGAATAAAAAGTAGGAGATGAGGACCTTTTGTGCGCTTTGTTAAAAAGCCGGTCGATTATGTTATGCTGTGCGTTGTGCTCAAACAATTGCTGATCATCTCTGTCATGTTAATCCAACTGCAAATGAATGCTTATAAGCTATGCAGAAGTAAAGAGAAACAGTAGGTTGCTGTCTTTTCATTGCTATAACTTTGAGTGGCCACTAGGGACGTGGGACTGGGTCAGAAAATACAGATGTGGAAGCTTCTGAGGACCTGTCTGGTTGGCCAAGCTGGTATGCGCAGGGGAAAAAAAAAAAAAATAGGAAATGGGTCAGAAAATGCACCTAGTGATCCCTCTCGTCACACTGCTGCAACCGATTCAAAGGCGGGGAGGGAAGGAAAGAGACAGAGAACCAAATACCATTTTTCCCAGAGAGGGCTCAGCATTCCTGGCATGGCCACTGGCCTCCAAACAATCCATACTCTATCCTGTGTGTGCTGGGAGAGTGAATGGCCACAGTGTGTGAGCCTCACAGGCCAGTTTGCCCTGTGAGGGATGGCGGCCAACACCGCCGGCACACTCAGAGAGCCGGACCCAGCCCAGCCTCTGTCCCCAGCCAGTAAGCCAAACACGGGGCTGTCTGAGACGGCACTGTTGAGCCACCATGCAGGCTCGACCGCCGCTGAAAACACACTCCAGAAAATAAACAGAGCGGGTCCCAAGAAGAGCAAATATTTGACCAAAAGAAGAAGAGAGAATAAATGTGCAGAGGGAGAGAAGGAGACTTGCATGACTGGAAGTGCTATTGTATTTTTTTTTTTTTAATGAAAAGCAACTTAAGAGAGAGAAATGTTTATAGCAATATTACAAAAGTGAAGCCAAAATATCCTGGATGCAGACGCTGCCGTCTTTCACCGGTGACGTCATTTGAAGCAGTGGCATCGAGGCCAAATCCAATCCCGAGTGATCAGTTTACCATTTAAAAACTCATTCTTATGGCTGAACAAAGACAATATAGGTGGACAGTCTGTGTTGCATGTCCTCTCGATCTTGTTACGTGTGATCTGCAAACGGGATTCCATAAATTTCTCCCCGAAATCTGGATTTTACCTGGAGCTGCTGTTGATCACTATCATTATATCCACTTTGATATTTTAGTCTGTCCAATCATCCAACATGGAGGAGGTGGGGTTTGTCGCGTACACTGCAGCCAGTCACTTGGTGGCGGTGGAGATAATTTTGGCGGCACTTTTTGTGAAGCTGTCATGCTGTCTAGTTTATATACCTTATCTAGAGTTTACTGCATGTCCATGTGTGATACTGTAGCAACCGAAAAAAAGCTGCTAGCATAGCAGTGCAGCTTTGTTCGGCTGCTGGGGGTTTTGCCTAAATGCTAATGTTAGCACGCCAGCGTGGTCACTGTGATAATATTATCAAACTGACTTTAAGTTGTATAAAAACCACATTCGCTATCTTCTGAAAAAAAGATTTGCGAAGCAGTATTAAACACAAATTAAACCTGCGACTGATAGGAATGGCATGTGCTTGCAGGTCTCCAGTTTGTTATAAAAGTTGGGATGCCGTGAAAAATGTAATCAGGAACAAAACCTAACGATGCAGCAATGATCTGATCAAAGTAAATGAATTATTGTGTATAATATGATGTCATGTGATAGCACAAATTTCGTCAGGTTCATGGACGTTCGAAAGATGCACGGATGCTCTGTCCATCTTCAACTCTTTGTCCTCTCTTGTCCTCTCTGCTCCTCCATCACACAGGAGGGTGGTGGGGGTGTCTTTATTTGACTGCCAGTGGGATAAGAATAATTTAGTAAAATTGCATTCATCCTTTGAACAAATTAGAACAGGAGACTAAGAGGAAGAGCATCCAAGGTCCACCTGCTGGAGCTCAGCTTTGTACACCCGCGGTCTAGTTTAACACCTGAATGTAACTGAGCGAATTACATCGTGGGGCATATTCATGAAAGACACACACTGCATGTCATGAAAGACACTGCTTCATAACCCGTCCTTCTGGCAACGGCCGAGTCGGCCACCTTTCTTTGCAAGTCCATCAACGCCGGGCATCAAATGTGATGGCGAAACGTGCAGCACAGAGGGCGGGACCTCATCCCTCAGCCGACATCTTGACGCGCTACGGAAACCGCGGTTCCTTCAGTGAGGCGGTGAGGTTGTCCAGAGTGAACGTAGACGAGTTCAGCATGATCGCGGCGTTGCACCGGCGGTCAACCAGTGAGAATGCAACGGCCGCGGTCTGCCAACAAAGTCGCATTATGCGACCGTGAGTGTGGCAACAGAAATCGAAAAGCCTCATTCGGACCTCATGAGGAGTCAAGTAAGTTTTATTGCATTGAGTTGTCGTCTTAATATTACACACATTATTCTATGATCTTAAAAGATGATTCTATTATCACTCTATTGCCTTAATAGAATGTTATAAAAACGACATTCACATTAGGATACGCAAGTAGGTTTGTGTATCATAAAACATTTTAACAATTAATTAATGCGTCCAGAGCTGTAGCATCAGTGCGGTGAAGTTCGACCAGTTCAGTAGCTCCACCGGCTCGTCTTCACTTGTTGGGTTTCATCCTGAATTACGTTAACCAGAAAATAATGGTGAACTTGAATCTCCCCCAGAAGGATTGATAATGTATGCCTTCTGCTTCTTCCTCTCCTCTGAATGGTAGCTGAACTACCGCGGAACGCTTGGCGGCCTTTTCTCTTGTGTAGGGTGGTGTCAGCAGCGTGCCACCTCACCGAGGAGGCAGATATCCCTTTGACACTTAACCGCTGTCTGAAATGCAGTTGTGAAAACAGTATGAATTGCAAGCCCCCGCAAATACATGGTTTTTCTTGAATTTGTGTTCATTATTGCAAAATTGCAATTTCCTGGAGGGACTGAATGATCATGATGTGTTGTGCGGTGTCCCTGCTAAATGAACAATAAAAATGAAATGAAAAAAGAATGAAAAAAAAACACATTAGTCTTGGATTCCTTTTCTTTTTGACTCAGGGACTGAATGAACAAAAACTAAATTAACACAGTTCCTTATTTGGGCATTTTTAGCAAGCCACCAATAGTATATAGTAATATTCATCATTATTCTTCCTCCTGCTGTTCCTCCAGATTTATATTGCGATTTTTACCATTTAGTTGTATACATGACAATAACATTTATGTCAGTTATAACAACTTTTTACGGAATCCTACACTTTTCATGAAACCCCACAATCCTACAGCTACACCCGCAGATGTCAAACTCGGCCTTCCAGTCATTCGCCTTAGATTTTTTTTTTTTTTTTTTTTTTACCGTGTGGCTGACACATAATTGGGCGGATATGGCCCTCAGGCCACATTTTGCCCAAGTGTGACTTAGATGCATAGTGACACATTTCCACAATTCATGTATCATGAGGCTTGATGCAGACATCCTACCTGATGAAACACAATCCCTTACTCCCTGAATATCTGCTAATCTAATGACATTCCCATCAGCCTTAGTGTCGTTTGTATTTAGTGCTGATTCACAGTTGACGCATTGTGAAACATTGAACTAAGGTGTTGATCCTGGTTATATATGAGATGGTTCATATCAGTTGTGTAAATAAATACCGATGGGCTAGCAGAGGTACTTTTGTTTAATAATCTTTGGTGCAAAACGGTGGTTGCTTTGAGTTTTGAATTATTTTAAAACTGGCGGCATAACTCACTTTCATAAATGTGAATGCTCTGCCACATCAATAAAATGTTGCACTGTAGTTGGATTAGTGAGCAGTACGAAGCAGACGGAGTTTATAGTTTCTTCTCCTAACGTACAATTAAATACCCACATTTGTCAGGCTGCCAGAATCAACTGTCAATATTGAAATGATATTCTTGATAAAGTTTTAATTATGAGGGCTTATATTTCCGAGCAAAAATGAAACGTATGACCGTTTGACCACAAATTCTTCACAATCTTCACTCAAGTGGCGCTACAACGTCAGTCTGTGCTGAGTTTGTATAGTCTGGAAGAATGACGCTGTAACGTAAGTTGTCTGTGGCCAACTGGTCAAATTCACCCACTTAGTCCAGGGTAGGGTGGCGGAGTTCGGAGTGCCAGGAGGGTAATCAGCCATTTCGTAATATCGCACTGCCTCTGCAGTTGACGGTGATCGTGTCTATCATTGACGTCGGGTAATCAAAGCCGCTGCAGTCACGAAGATGAGCCCCATTTCAAGAGTCAGGGGCCAGACTTCACCAGGTTCCCCCCTTCCCCTGTCTTCCCACAGTGCACAGTCCCGCACCCTCGGAGAGGCCCTCATCGTCCTCCACACCTCTTGTTAACAGTCAGCGGCCCCATTCGGTACAGTGGCCATGAATATTTATGGGAGGAAAAGCTCCTCACGGGGGCCCAAAGGGTGACAAACAGAGTGACCTTTCAGTGGGCCAGTGTTTACTGTGACTCTCGTGAAGCCGGTCGGATGAGGGAAGTCGGCCCTTTCAGCCAACCTTCCCCCGCCCAGAAGGAAAGCTTTGACCTGAGCAGATGGGTTTCATACTTGACTTACTTTTAACATTGGCTTCGGCAGCTGGAAGCCTGTGAAATCATCCATGTCGTATTTTTAAAAAAAAAAAAAAAAAAAAGAAAGAAAGAAGAAAGAAAACCCCTCTGCGCCACTCCAAGACGTGACATTTCCACTGAAAAGATCTTTCCCGGAATTGTGTCCTGTACTTGCAGAGTCTCTTTCTGTTTATAGTCTCCACCCTCAGCGGTCTGGGACTCTCTCTTAAAAATACAGTTCATTATTGGCAGTCTGGGAATGACTCAACAGAATTCGGTGCTCAGTCGCGCGCACGCGCGTGGGTGTGTGTGTGTGTGTGTGTGTGTGCGCGTGTGTGTGTGTGCGCGCGCGTGTGCGTGTGTGTGTTTTCTCAAAAGCACACACTTAGGCTTTCCCTCTCCACTGTCTGTGATGTTGTCTGTAAATTACAGGTCACTTGCTAATTTCATCAAATAAAGTTGCGAGAGAGCAATGGATAAATAAATGAGCTTTTCTTTCTGCTTGTTTTGGAAAAGTAAATTCAGCTGCTGAAGTAATTATAAAGCATGTGACACTACAGGAAAATTATGACTTACTTGACTTTGTTGATTGAGTCATCACAAAGCTGACCTTTATTTGGAGTAAGCTAAGATTTTTTTTTTTCCTGGTATAATTAACTATTCCTGTCCGACTGACCTCAAAATTAGACTTACATTGGTTTCTCTGTAATTTTCGTCTATATATAATTTCTTCTTTGACTAGCACATAAATTATGTGGTCATATTATAAGGAACAATGGACCATGTCACAGGTCAATTCCTGACTTTGGAAACTGCAGCTGAGAAAGTCACTGGTCTAGACGAAAGAAGTCTCTCATAGGCAAATGAGAAGATGATTAATTTTTGATGAATACAAAGATTTTAGCTAGTTACTATCAAATTGTAGCTATTCAAGTTTTCATTTTGTCCCACGGCACTGAGAACACATGATTTACATGATTTCAAACCCAAATTCTGACTTGTGGTTTCTAGTCTGCTATAAGCATTTAAGTACGCCTGAAATTAAAAATGCCTTATTTTTAAACCTTTAAGCTCACATCCCCAGTCATTTGTGAGCCTATTTCAATGTAAAAGCCTTAAAATTTCAAAATTGCTATTTTTTTTGTAATCTTTTATCAAAATCAATCATGTCTTCTGCCTGGAAAACTAAATATGATGCTTGCTTATGTGAGCTATAGCCAACAAAGTTCAACTAATAATGCTCCTCATCGTCCGGTCAAATCTTCGGTGGTTAAGGGCCGTAGCTAGCCTGCTAGCATTAGCACGGTATGCCAGAGTTTGTTTAGGTTTTCAGTTCTTTAAAATGTGTTCAAAACCTATCCTCTTAAATATGGCGGTTAGAGGCTGATGGATAGAATTTATTCACTGTGACGTCCCATCAGTGCATTGTCAGGTCCGGTCCTCCTCCTTCTTTTTTTGATTTGATTGCTGGTTGACAGCTGTTGAGTGAGATCAAATTCCTCCAAAAACATCATATTGCGTCTGTATACCTGTTTCACTCGAAAATATGTGGTAACATGCAGCTGGAACCTCTTGAAATGCAGTTTCAGGCTGACTTGAAATGTATTTACAATCATAAGTTACCTCTGTATATAGTATGAGAGCAATGAATGAGGGAAGTACTGCTGCTCTATTGGTTCATATGACGGAGGCCATTTAGTTCGCAGGTGGAAATACAGGAAAAACTGTTTAGTAGTTTGTATTGTTAGAATACACACGGACATGAAGGGGGAAATTCACACAAAAATAATAAATAACTTCATCACAGCCGTGACGATCTTGTCGTATGACCAGAAGCAATTTAAACAGTGACAACTGCTATTTCCAAGGTCAAAAATAAAGTGTGAAACATAGATTATAACTTTGTCAAAGCTAAAAAATACAAAACAATGGCTGGCGTGGTTGGGTAAAAGGAGCATCCAGACTAAGGGAGTACAAGAATATTGAACAGATTTGCAAAATCTAATGTTTGGACTTTTACACAGTCGTATAAATGTCTTCGCTTTTCACTCTTTATGGTAGAAGTTCAGCAAAAAAAAAAAAAATGCTTTTAGCAAATGTTGCGGCTTGAAAAGTGCACTGGATGTATTTCCCAGTGTATGGCAGAGGCGGCCCATTTTACACTGGACGACAACAAATAAGCATCACTATGGTGAAGCTGCTCTGAATATCCGCAGATCCTGCAGAGAGGAATCTGGGAAGAACATATTGTAAGATGGAGCAAAACCAAGTCCAATAAAATATAGTTTCATGAGAAAAACATCAGGACTATTTTACTTGAATTGTCAGCTGTAAGGAGACTGAGAATAATATCAAATTAAATAGGTTGGTGTTTATTATATCTCGGTGACATATTTGTGGAAAGCAATGTTTTCACAAATGTATTTCATATAGAATGTATTTATTGACTTTCCAATTCCCTAAACGCCACCTCCCATGATAAATATTCCTTATATAGCTTTGCTCGTCCAGGTTAAACTACGTTTCTTTCTTGGAAAAGATGCAGCCACCCATGGAGCATCTCATCTGAGGAGGCATTTGTTTTTGTTTTGTTTTTTCTGCTACACTCTCCCCAGACAGCAACATACCGAAATAGTGAGCTGCGAGCTAACGCCGTGAACGATGACCCTTTCCCATCGTTCCCCAGGTGGGATCTGTCACCATTAAAAGGAGACATTCCCATAATCTAATCGGGGGACGTGCCAGCCCCGAGCGTCCCCGGACCACAAGCGAACTGTGATTGTCTGAGTGAGATTGTGCTTCGCAGCCGACCGAGGCAGTAAGGAACGAAAGATGATAACGGGATCTTTTGAGCTTCAGCGGGAGGAGCGTCGCCCACCCACATAGAAAGAGAGAGAGGCGAGCAGGGCCAAGTGGCTGAGAGGTGGTATGTGCCGGGTATGAACCGCAGCGTCATTTTTATCTGTGGTATTTGTACAGGAAAAACACAAGTGCGGCCTTAAATCTATGGTACACGCCTTTGAAAAGCCCTAAGCGGATTTCTTGGAGAGAGAAAAAAAAACTTTTCTGGAATAAAACATATTTCATACCTTTTTTTTTTTTTTTTTTTTTAACAGTGCAGCCACGAAGCTGCACTGGCCTGCCGTCTGATCTACATTGCGCCAGACCCACATGGTTCCTCCTGCAGGTGGTGGGCCTGCTGGAGGACGAGCCCATGTCTCTGCCTCAGGCTGGACCCCCTGAACGAAGGCCCAGCCATCAGGTGCTCAACGACAGGTCCCTTTCCCAGTCCTGGTTCCAGGGTGGGACCCCGGCCCCCTTCCGGGCAGGGCACACTGGCCCTTTGATGATTTTTTTTTTTTTTTTCCCATGTGGGTCTTTATGGACCATTCTTTGTCTGACCCTACCACCTGAGACCAATTTGCCATGGGAGACCCTACCAGTGGCTGCTTCTCCTGACAACATAGCTCCATACTGGTGGGGCATAACAATGAGTTATTAATTATTGTATTAAAAGTTTTTAGAGCCAAAGGTGCACTGGCAGTTGAATAAATTCCAGCCAGCGGTTCGTAACTGCTGTACTTCAGGGGAAGAGAACAATTCTTCAAGTTGCCATCACCCGAAAGGTACCATGCTAACATGCTAATGCAGCAAGCTAACTTATGGCTCTGTGCGACTAAAGTTTCAAAATTGATTGACTAGAAGATGTCATCATATTGAACCTGGTTGGTTCTAGGTTGCCTAAGCACGAGTAATTTGTTTTTATTTTACTGGCAGACAAAATAATTAGATTTGATAAAAGCTTATAAAGAACTCAAATTTTTGTTATTTTTTTCCAGGTTCAGGTGGACTTCCTAATATAGATAGATGAAAAGTTCAGGGATGAATCAGCTTTTTGCTATTAGTTGTGAATTGCGGCTGTGAGTCAAATGGTTGCTGAGCAATTTCAGCCAAAACCACATCCATCCAGTATATGTTAATGCTTCACTAAAAAAACAAAAACTGAGACGATAAACAAATAAAATCAGGCACTGCCCTTATAAGAAAAGTAACCACTATCAATAGTCCACATCCTGAGCTTCAGCTGGTGGCAATCCAACCATTTAATAGTTATTTCAGTGTGCAGCAAGGAGGCAGACCAAGCCACAGGCACACTGACTTCACCATCCAGACAGTCATGCCAGGATGCTAAAATTTTCAGAGGTTCCATTTAAATTCAACTTTCCACACATTCACAACTTTGTTTGTTAACTAATAGTAGACATTCTCAGAGATGTTCCCTCACAGTCCCCTGGATGCGTGCTAAGGTCTGGCCCCCTGGGTGCAAGAACCACTGGTTTGTTAAAGACAAGCTCCGTTTCAGTTGTAGCTTTATGTGTTGATGCCAGTGGATCTCTCGGGGGTGGTTCTGTGTTTGTGTAGCGGTTTGAAGATGAGTCTGACAGCTAACCCAGGGAGGAAAATTCCCCCTGTCACATTTTCATTTCAATCCCTTAATTATTCTGACAGATGCTCTCCTTTCAAATGAACTTCTATAAAGAAATCAGTGAGCACTCCTTAAGTGTTCCACTAGTGCCAAGCACTTCCTGTCTGCATCAGAAGCTATGCAGGCGTATCCCAGCTACATGCCATTTCATGTTCTGCTAAATCTCAAGGAGTCATCACCCACGCGAAGGTTACCAGGACAGGACGTCATTGTAGCAACGAGGATGAAGTGGCGAACTGCAGGAGGAGAAAGATGGGTGAAAAGCCGGGAAAGTCCAATCCTCGGCGCACCGTCCTCAGCTGCCCCATCAGAGCTCAACTCATCCAAGACAAGCAGCAGCAGCAGCAGCGCCGAGGAAACCCCATATCAGATGCACAAGTGGCAGGAAATGGCAAACGCACAGGCTGGAGCTCACGGGAATCGGTTTCTCTGGGGAAAAAAAAACAGCACGCAGCGTTTGTGTCAAGCGAATCAGCGTCTGGCCGACGGAGCCGAGCTTGCGCGTGTCTGAGATGCAGAGAGTTAAGAAAAATTTGTGCAAGCCCGGGGCTCCACGAGGCAAAGAAAGACCACTGTGCTGAATCTTTTTCATTTTGAAATGTTTTAATGATTTAAAAAGAATAACCCCTAACCTGTATATATAGAATTGTACAATAACCTGGAGGAGAAAAGATTAAAATGTTCCTTACATAGCAACTATTACAAAGGCACTTTGAACCACACACATTCTTGCCACAAGAGAAGGTACTTATTTGGTCCTTTTCTGTCACCGTCAGTCACAGAACAAACAAAAAAAAACAGCTTTCTGGTTTCTTACAGAGTATTTACATGTTGTTACAAACCCAACACAAGAAACAGCACTGTTACAGTTCCTCCATCACGTCAGACCTTCATATTTTTTACATACAAGTCCACATTAGTTATGAACCTGTAATGACAACCTTTTTCAATCTGGATTTTTTTTTTTTTGACAGCAGTATAAATCAGTATAACTTAGTGGATTTTTTTTTTTTTTCCAAATATATGATATGGAAAAAATAAAAGAAGAAAACAAACAAAACAAGGGGAAAAAAAAACCCCAACACTTTTGCCTCTGAGTAACAAAACAGAAAGCTCTGCAGACGCTCCAAAAGCCACTGCTCATCTGCACGGCAGCCATGTTTGGAAAGAGTTACTGCACGCCGGCACCGACGACTGAACCCGCGCTGCGTAGTAGTTGCTGAAGTTGACGTCTCTGACGTACGGAGCCGGCTGGTAGTAGCAGGTGATGTTGGACACGGTGGAGATGGCGTTCTGCTCGGCCATCACGCGCAGCGCCAGGGCAGAGATGAGCGCCAGCGTCTGCCTGCGCTCGTGGCTCATCAGGCACACGGTGCTCTCGTCCACCACCCGCCGCAGCGTCACCAGGTACTCGTAGCGTTTGTGGTCCATGCAAGCGAAGTGGTTCTGCAGGTACGCCCCCAGTTTCCTCTGCTGCTCGCTGATGTCGGGGAAGTCGATGAAGAAGCGCGAGCACATGTAGCGCTGCATCTGCTTCATCTGAGCCTCCGAGGACGGGTGGAAGCCTCGTACCAGCAGGTGGCAGTACTTGAGCAGCCCGCCGCCCCGGATCTCTTCTGGGCTGCGGGTGGCGATGGTTTTGGTGTGGAGGTGACCCAGCGCTTCCTCAAAGTCCCCGTACATGCTCTCGCCGTGCACCGTGGGGTGGAAGGTCTCGGACATGGCCGTTTCTGAGCAGCGGTCAAAGAGCAGCAGCGAGTCCAGTGTGATCTGGAAGGAGTCGACGCTGAACTCAAATTGCCTTCGCAGGGAGTCCACAAACTTCAGTTCCACATTCTTTCCGGTGTTATTGGACAGCGAGATGAGGCTCCAGCGGTCCGTCTTGTTGCAAACTTTCACCAGTTTCTGGATGTACGCCTCCCTCAGGGCGAGGGCGGTAATTCGCTCCTTGCACACCTCCTCGGGCAAGAAGTCCACCAGGCAGTCGAGCACCACATCTTTCACCAGCTGGAAGGTTTTGTCATCAGTCAGGCTCAGGCCGAAGATCAGGTCCAGGTCTTTGTAGCCCAGGCCGTTGTCCTGGTGAAGAACGTGGCTGGCCGCCGAGCCGTTTAGCTTGACATCGCGCACCACCACACCCTGCTCCTCCAGTCGAGCCCTGACCACCTAAAAGATACAGGGAGGAAAAAAAAAAAATTGATGAGCGTCCACTAGAAGATGACTGCTTGAAGAGCCCGACACAAGAAAAACAAGTTCGTGCACGCAAGCAGTGAAGAAAATGAGCCTGAGGCACGTGACGAAGCCTGAGGGAAACAATTATGAAGCCAGAATGCGTTACAAGATTTGCACACTCTGCTAATATTCAGAATCAGAGTACTTTATTGATCCTGAGGGAATTTACTTAGTATTTTAGTAATGGTTGAATCCAATGAACTTTCCCATCCAATCTCCGGGGGGCGGGCGGGGGACATCTCAAACTAAATATAATTGAAGGTTTAGTTTGAATTGAATAGCTTTGACAGCAGGCAAGGGAAGATGATTAAATGTGCCATTTATTTCCTCAGACAGATTTGGAGAAAGGCATTCCTGAGATACTGCATGTACTCACGGATGGACACGTGGACAGACGGAAGCATGGACAACCCGAAAATATAATGCCTCTGGCCATTGGCTTTTGCCAGAGCAGATGTACGAAGAAAAAAAAGTTAGCTGTAACAAAATTTCACGCTCATTGCCAAAGACCATATGAAGAGAACGTGATACTCTTTGCTGTCATATGAGCAGCACGCTGCAAAGGTTAAGGTTCTCCAAACGTTGACACGTACGTTGTTGATGTTTGGGAAAAGTGCGGAGCTCCAGGCAGCTGACACATTTATGCTTCCCGTCGGCTGCGTCACTCAAGGGAGGCAAACAGACAAGCCAAGGCCATAGTAAAGAAACAGAGTGTTTCTTCTCTCTGAAGCAAGTCGGATCCGGGTTGTATGTTCAGTGTGTGGAACTTCATGAAACAAAAGAAACGTTGCTCTGTGCACCAGTTCTGTTCATTCGCCCCATGTTGAAGTCCTCCTCTTGTGGAAAAACAAGTTTTCTAAACCTTGTCAACATCCATATGATGTTTTTTTTGTATATATGTAGTCATTACACGACAGATCATGCATGAAATCAACTATCACCATCATGGCTGGGGGTTTCTGCTACAGTGTCTCAGGAAAACCACGTCCAACGGTAGAGGTCTTCCATAAGGAACCAATCCCGACTGCACACGGGGTGCAGCTGTCTGCATTAATTGCCTGTGGTGTGTTGAAACAATGACAGGAAGAGATGCTAGCTATGAAGAACAAGCAGGAGACACTCGCTGGCTAGTGAGTTAATTCGCTAACTGGGAATTAAATTGAGGGCCAGCTCACAGAGGGTGATCTTACCCGGCAGGTGAGGTGGGATAGAGATGCCCACACCAGCCGACTGGCACATTTGATGACACAAGATGACAACTCTCTTATCTCTAGCTCGGGTGTTGGTGTGGCCCCTGTACTGAACCAGAGTCAGTCTGCCCATCAGGAGCGCCAGTTGGACTTTCAGATTGTGCACCAGCACCCAGCGTGGACAACTACTTCAAAGCTGCTCAAAAGGTCGAACCAATTCTAAATCTAATTAACGTTAATCTGCTTATTCCTGGCTTGAAAAAAAATCATAAATAAAAACATCCACTAAAACACAATTTATTTTTATTGCCATATCACATAGCTTATACGAAAATTTAGTAAGGAGACTAACTAAAACCTGATTTACCACTTTAAAAAAACACCAAATGGAAATGGCCATCTGACGTGTTGTGGGCACGGATTCTTCGAGGCAGCAGACGCCACGGCGAGGTAGATTTTTCTTTAACTATCCAGCGAGGAAAACCTGAAGCAGTATTTCCTCTGACCTCACACCCGAACAGTTGGTCCAAGTTAACGGCAAGCCATAATCTTCCTGTCTGGGGGTCCCAGAGAGAGTGTTTGAGGAAGCACAGTTCCACCACCCCCACCATTCCGTCCTTCAGCACTCATAAAACAGGCCAGCACATTTCCCACATGACACACCAGCAGCTGGGGAGCTGAGAGAGAAGACACCGCTGCCAACGCTGGAGCAAAAAAAAAAAAAAAAAAAAAAAAAAACCCTTGTAAAAGGAGTTGCAAACACACCAGACTGTCTGGTGTTGACAACGCCTTGGCGACACATTACAGTCTCTACACTCTCGTTCTGCAGTCTAAATAGCTTCCACGAGCGTTTTGTTTCAGTCAATCAGTCATACAGTAGCCTGGCAGGCAGCTTGGGATGATGATGGCTTTTCCTCTTGACTCGTCAACCTGGATTTCCTTTGCCTGGGTGTTAATTTCGCCCGTGAGTAAGTAACAGGCTGAAATATGAGGCTTGTTTGTAATGAGGGATTTCTTTATCTACTTCTTAGTTTCACGCAGCTTTCCAGGACAGGATTTCATCCAAGGGAAGATTTGGGAGATTTTTTTTTTGGTCAAACCTGTGAGAGCGAAACCGATGTTCACAACAGTCCTGCTACCTTTGACGGTGTCCTGCCATTCAATAGTGAAATCAAACTAAAAGCTGTCTGCAAACCAGCCGAGCCTAATCAAAGTAAGTCTCGTGGACGTGATGCAATATGCAGTGTCAGCACTTCCTGTGAGAGCTGCAGCTGCTGCCAGCTTGTGCCAGCTGACGCTACAAAAAAAAAAAAAAAATCCATAAGCAATTCTATGAAATGCTACAGACATTTTCAGCATCCACATCTGTACAATTTTGTAGTATTTTAGACATTTCCACATGGAAAACCCTTTTAACCTGTAATGATACTTTAGCACTCGTAGTTGTTGAGATTACAACTTTCAAACATCTCCATAGACTTCTTATATCGAAAATTTCCCTTAATGAGTACACGCATTCTAGATTAAATTCATATTACCCACATGTTATAAGATCACACCAAACAAATAAAATAATACATATTCAGAAACAAGGTTGACTTGAAGCCTAAGTTATATGTTATATATGCGAGTAAGTCACTGTGGCCCAGATTAGTATTGGAGAAAAAGCTTTGGCAGCACAGCCAACCGCCCTCATGGCGCAGAAACGTATGCTTTATTTATTGCAAAGAACACGTCTATGAACAATGTGGAAACCCAGTAAAGAACAGCAACAGCAAGCAGCCAACATTTTGTGCATTTTGTGTTGGACAGCCCTCAAATTTCCATCTATTTTTAGATGTTGGGAGATGTTGGCTCGTTAGCTAGATGGGGATATAAACATTCTGTCTGAAGGACAGACAGTCCATACGGAATTCTCGGCGGCATCCAGAAACGGGTCCACAATCTTTTTTTTTTCTTCTTCTTCCTTTTCCCTGCCATGTTTGGGCACAAGACCATTAGCATCACATGCAGCGCTTTGATAGCCACGACTGACAATGCTCCGTCCTCCCCCGGTGACCTATGAACTTGCACGGGGTCGTGAAGGATGATTGGTGGGGGGGGTCACACTCGGAAGCGCTGCCCATCTCCCAACCAAGACACGGCAAGAATTTATGCCACCGTGATTGTCTTTCACAACAGTCATCATGTCAGATGCAAAAATACTGCGTCGTCTGATGCCGGCATGAGACAAAGATGTGCAAAGTGATCAGTTGACAGGTGAAAACTGGAGGAAAACTGCAAAAACAACCAAGGTTTTGGTTAAAATTGTACGTATAAAAAAAAAAAAAATTCACCACCTCATCATTTCATCCTGTTGAAACATTAGTCTGTAATTTTGTCACAGCAGGAGTTTGAGTTCTGCACAAAAAAAAAATGGGCCTTGACTGTGACATCAACATTTGGCCTTGTAACCAATCCGTTCTTGAGTCCGTGTGTATGTTTGAGCAAAATTTGTCAAAATTGGTTCTCGGGGTTTCCGAGAATATCACTCTTATGAGAATAAGGACGACGTGATGACACAATGACCTTGGCTTTTGACCTCCGACTACCAAATATCAAATCAAGTTCATCTTCAAGGCCAATTTGACATCGGTGCCAAATGTGCGGATTTTCCCTCAGGGTGTTCCAGAAATAACACGAGAACGGGGCGAGGGGACAGACCGACATACAGACGCGGCAGCATGTGCGCGCGTACGGAAACGACGCGAAAAAAAAACAGCCCCAGCTGCCGCCGGCGCGGGAGCACAAACATTTTTCACAAAACGTTCTGAACCAAACATTCCCACGCGGCTTCCTGAGGGGAGATTGGGAGCCTTCGGTGACGTCACGCGGGTCAGTGTCAACAGCAGCTTAGCGAGGAGTTGATTTAGAGTCTGATGAGGCCCGCGCTGGAGCCGGGCGACCCTCCTTTACTTAACCGCGACGCGCTCGGCGAGCCGTGAACACGAGGCCCGCGTTACTACAGCCACCGATCCACTCCCTACGTTCTCCCCGGAACGTGGACCACTGCTTCCACAACGGTGAGAGGGGAGATCGCCGAGCAATAAAGATGGAGGAACCCATCTCGAACGTGCTGCTTGGGGGCGCTCATTTTGTTGAAAAAATGCTAATCTGCTGAACTGGGAGAAGGAGACGTCGCGCTCGGCGGCCACCATACCTGCGCCGCCCACATGAAAGCGCGTAACCTTTAACGCTTGCATCATTCGACATCTGTGTTTATCATCATGGCGGAACCATTCCTCTGGGCGTGCAGGGGCCTCTGCTGGTATGGCCTGCTAGGAAATATTATGGTTTTCAATACTGGATAAAGCGGAAAGCACTGAGGTGTCAGTAACAGTCAGACTTTTCCGTCACTGCTCCCATGGCTCGCTCGCAACCAGACCGCAAACAGATGTTATTCAAATGCGGCGCTCAGACGGCCACCGAGAGGGGCTCCTCTGCCTCCGAGGGAGCGCGATCTTTGGGTCACTTTACCTTTTATGTGATGACAGAATCGGCTCCGGAATGGCCTCCTCCCCGCCTTAGGTAGGACGTCTGGCACATGGCGATGAACGCAAACGACATCAAAGCGGCAGACGGGTGGTTTCACATGTTCCAGCCCATTTACCATGAATCACGGAATACCTCACATTACTGTCAGCCATTTTCCAAAACATATCATAGTGGTTGAGAACTCTGACTGTGTTTTTCCTTCCATGGAGGCAGCCGCTGGTTTCCACTTGTGTCCATATGGTATGAAAATCTTCTTGAAGGGCTTGGACCTCTCTTGACATAACCCAGCAGGCACTTCCACGTCCGTCGGACGTCTAATCGGTGCTCATCCCGGGGATCAAGTGGAGGGGATGTTATGGAATTTTTTCTGACATGCACCTTCAGGCCCAACCCCTCATGCCGCAAACTTACACCTTTGCTATTTTGAGCGTTTATTCAGTTATGTGCTCCAAAATCCACATTCCCAAAGAGACTATGTCTACATGTCAACAAATGATGGTTGTTCAGTCACACTGCGACTTAACGTCTGTTGGACCTCAACGCTGAAGAAGGAAATATTTGCAGGGAACTCACGCCAGGGTGCACGCTGTCTCATTTTGTTTCTGTCAAAATAATATAATTGTAGGGCACTGATCATAGAAGATTTCAGATGTCACTGTTTTTCATCAGCTTTTTTTGGTTTTTACTCTACTAATTACCAATTTAGAAAAGTTCTTTTTCTTTTTTTTTTTAAAACCAAAAACGTTCTAGCCTTATGATCAGGTGGAGCCGAGTATTCGGGGGGAAAAAAACCCAAAAGTGAGCATGAGCAAGACCAAGAAAAATGTGTCAGTATCATGGTCACGCGGGAGGAAAATCCTAATTGGGAAGCCACCTACGAACCGTGTCCATGCCCGTCTGTGATAGGCCAGCGACACGCAGAGCTCCGCCTCCTCCACTGCACACCTGTGGCACTGCACAGCCGCCATCGCGCCACTCTTCCCCAGTGTTGCCAGCAGCACGCGGCTATTCTCGGCTTCCTCACCGTGCTCCAAGCAGCTCGCTCCGCCCTCGGCTTGTAAAATATCCCCAGCCAAGTTACTTTTATAACTCGAGTTACTTTTAGAACGCGGCTCACGCTGGAGGCGCTGCGGCCGCTAGCTGCAGCGGCTCCCGGTGGCTCGCTTCCTTCCTCTGTAAAATATCTCCCCGAGCCAAGCGCTTGAAGAAGAATATAGCTGCTAGACGGAGAGCACATTTCCACGTCGCCTCGCTAACAGACTCGGCTTGCCCCGACTGTGCAATTCTATATTTCATTTTACACTGCGATACATGACACAGTTCCACCACCGTCGTATCAAGTACGTCACTGTTGGCTGCAAGCTGCTCTTAATTTGACAGTAAATATTTTATGTTGCTGTGGAAGCAGAATCGGGGACACGAAAGTGCAACTGACTCATCTTGAAGCTCAGGTAGGATGATGAGGATGAGTCTTTGGCTTAATGAGAGCTCACTGGCCACCCAATTTGTTAATCACCAGCAATTCTCGGCAGTTGATCTCCGCGTGAATCATCACAAGTAGAAGTCAGTCCACACTGCGGAAAGTCATAAATAGCAACAGAATGCTGACGGACATCTGTTGCGACATCAAATATTGGCCTGTAACTGGCATACATGAAACTTTTGACTCGTCGCGGTGGGGAAGGTGCAGGTGTTACTAATAACACTGCCAGCAGCTCTGCTCTTTTCAAGTTCCCCAGTAAAGCCATGACAGCGGCCCCTTTAAGAGCCTGTTATAATTACAGTACGCCTTCACAGTCGGTCCTCTGCCACATATTCAGCTGCTCAAAAAAATATTCTGTTATCACCCGCAAAAGCCGTGGACCCCTTTTGAACGGTATTACACTATTACGCTATTATTATTAACCAATCTGCAATGTGCAATTCTCGCTTACAGTTTAACACTCGAATTGCCATGTCCTCTCCAGTCCTGCTCCTGACATTTGAGCCGGCGAAGTCCATCAGCTAACACAAACCACCGCTTCCAAAAATCACAATTAAAATAAATCCAGAGTCAACCTGATTCCACGATGTTTGAATATGCCGGTACTCATGCTTGGGGCGGGAGTGTTACTGTGAGGCTGTTATATTATACTGAACCCCTCAGCTTTATTTATGCTGATGAATATGACTTCTGCAGCCTATTGCTGTCATGAAGATGCCGAGCATTTGCAAGCTGAACCTCCAATGCCCCCAATGCTCCAATTGAATATTATTTTTTCATTGGTCTTTTTTTTTGTTTTTAAAGTCAATAACTCCAACAGATGATGTCATTGCTGTGAGTTGGATTCACCTTATGCAGATCAGATTCTTACATTTCAAGTTCTGCTGCAATATCGAAAAAAAATGTATATTCTATGATAGCTATTATGAATGATGTTTAGCCAGTTTAACGTAATATAGTATTGCGCGTTCGTAAGTTGGATGAGTCAGTCACGTTTATTGTAAAACTAGATCACCGGTGTTCCGTGAACGCACCGTGAGCGCACCGTGAACGCACCGTGACCGCGGTCTCACCTGGACGATCTGCCGGGGCTGCACGGACAGCGTGGGGAAGTTTCCTCGGCCGTGGATCGGGACGCTCTCCCCCAGGATGGAGTCCAAGCGCCGCACCTGATCCCAAGAGAGCACGCTGACCCTCCGACACAGCTGCGGGGCGTCACCGGCGGACATGGCGGCCGAACTCAGCGGGACGTCCACGGGGTGAAGGCGGTGCGAGGCGGGCAGCGGCAGCAGCGGCGGCGGCGGCGGCAGCGGCGCAGGGCGAAGCCCCGGGAGAGCCGGCGATGGTCGGACAAGTGGACCACACAGACGCGGTCGGTGGCTTGTGGCTGACGCGGACTTTTGCGAACCTCCAAAACGCAACAAAGTGTAACGGGGGAAAGTTTGGGAAAGAGTTGGACATCTCCCGAGAAGACGCCCTCCAGCCCCGCTTGTCTCCCTCCGTGTCGCCGCCGAGTCCTCAAACGCGTCCTGACTTACACCGGCTTTTTTTTTTTACAGGCGGCTCCCCATTGGCTGGACGGATTTATGACGGCTTCAAAGCACACGCTCCCTCTCTCTCTCTCTCTCTCCCACACACACACATTACGTACGCACGCCCATGCGTCAGTTGGCTGCTTCAATGACCGTAGGAAATATGGTAATTGCTAGTTAGAGCGAAGTTACATGACACAATTGGGGAGTTATGAGAAGTCGTCTGGGCCGAGATTTGAGCGCTTCGCGTGCACGCACATGCCTGCTGCTACCTTAAATACGTGCATTAAAAACGCATAGTACTCACAGGACGCGTACACAGGCGGACATGCTGCCCCCGGCCCGTTTCATACATCCCCATTGCATCTCATATGATGCAATGATGATATTAAATATCATATTTAAGCACATACAGTTGTTAATCATTCATGTATTCGTGGTAACTGTTATATGAGCCTCAGGTGGATGAGCAGTCACGACGGAGCAGATTTCTAACATCAAACTTAAAAAGAAGAAGAAAAAAAAAATCTGCCATCACTGATCATGATAAAGCAGTCAAAACATACCTGATCCTGATCATCTGATTCTGATAACATCCTGTGACCACAGAGGATACAGAAAAATAAACACAGCCAGTGAAGCGTATGAATGCTGAAACGCTGCAGACTGCTGAGGTCATGCAACCAAAAAAAAGCTGAAAAGAAACTAAAGGGAACGATAAGAGATCTTAGCACTGAAGCTTAAGAAAACTGGATTTTTTTTTTTTAATTTATTTTGTCTGAACTAATCTGAACTCATTTCAATGGCAGAATTTTGTTTTGGAAAAACCTTAATATCATAGAAAGTTTAAAAGTTTGTTTTTTTTTAAGTTTGAAATGAAGAATAAATGTACCTCAGATGGTTTGTGTAACTTATCAGAAGCAGTTAGACAGCAAAACATAGATGAAAGACTTAAAGAAGAAGCAGAAAACAAAGATTCGGGCAACATCAAGTGTAAATGCTCTAAATTACTTTAGAAAGTTGACACCAGACTTCTTTTTCCTTACTCGTATGGAAGGATAAGCTCATGAAGTAAACGTCTTTTACAGACGCAGTATATATATGTGTAATGGAATCATATTTTTGTGTTGGGCCTTTAGTTGGGAATACAGCAGACTTTAAGAGTAGCCAAAAAGGTGATGAAGCGGCACTGCTCATTAATGGATTGATATATACTGATAGCCATTGCTCATTGATATGTACATATATAAACACATAACACAAAGACAGTATACAGCATGCAGTAAACTGTATACAATAAATTCATGCAATCCAATTGGAACAGACTGAAACTATGATACACGACATAGAAGGTTACGAGGCTCTGTTGCTGCATTAATCAGTCATCAGCTCCGCTTTGTCCCTAGAAGCGAACTTGACACGCGCTTTGATGTTATATCACATCACATTCTTGAGGATGCGCGTGGTTGTCAAAAGTGGAAAAACATGCCATTCGTTGGTGAGTGCAGCCTCTGAAGATCTGATAAAACAAGTATTCTCAGTGCTCATCTGACGAGAGAAGGTATGGAAGTTGCGGCTCACGCTGGTCTGGTTCATGGAAGGCGGCGGCATAGTCCAGCGAGACCCTGCTGATTCCTGCGCTCGCGTCCGGCCTACCTGACCTTCTAGTTGCGTCACAGTTTGTCAGGCTCATCCTGCGATGCCTTGTCATCTTTAATCAGTCAATATAGGGGATGGTAAACCTGTCAGTGTGCGAAAACTAAAACATCATAGCTGAGGGCAGCACCCGCACCAGGGGCTGAACACCAGTGACGCTGCAGAGTTTTGGTTGCTTGTGTCAACATGGCTTACAAATGCACTAGAGTGGGCAGCACCTCGCTAAAAGTAACAAAACGGAAGTAAAAAAAAAGTGGTGTTTTTATTTTGTTTTTATGAATTGTAACTTTACAAGTTCCTTTATAAGATTGTACTTTTTCTCATGCATTCTTCCTTATAACTGGTGTGTTATGTAGCAGACGCATCGCGCATCACAGAGAGGCATGTGCCTGTGCCCGATGTAGGTAACCATGGCGACTGCAAAAACTAGAAGTTTAATACCGTATGGATCCTTTTTGTTACAGTTTCAATGATTTCGATTCCATTGGTGATCTTTTTTTTTTTAATGAATGCGGCTTTTTTTGTTTCATATTGTATCGTTTTAGTATTTATATATTCAAAAAGGAATACTTAATGAGTACTTTCAGAGCATTGAACGATTGATACCATTATATTCATATACCCATGGAGTTGCAAAGTTTCCATGGGAAGTTAAGCTGGGGAAATTTGGCTATGTTGGGGATATATGGGTAATTTAAACAAACTGTATCATATACAAAAAAAACATAAACATTTTGTTTTATTATAAGCAAAATGTAAAATAACACAATTAAAAGCATGATTAAAAGCATGATCTTTCAACAGATTCATTTGTGAGTAGACCTTTATCAAGTTTTTATTCTTGTATTGAACAATAAATTCTATCACTGAACAACAAAAACATGAATGCTGGGTGAAACATTACTTACGCCCATTCTCCCACAAAAAGTAAAATGATGCTCCTCCGAAAAAAAATCGATTCAAATTGTTAAACGACTGGAAAAAAAGTCCCACTCAACATGTATCCCTTTCATTTATATATTTGGAAGTTAAACATTAATAAACATAAACATTAAACATGAATACCAAAGATTCTACATGTGTATGTGTGCGTGCGTGCGTGCGTGTGTGCGTGTGTGCGTGTAGAGATATATATGTTGATAGTTATGTATATCAAAATGTATTTGCCTTTATGTGGTCCGCGGGCTGCGGGCACGAATCTGTGGCCTCGATAGTCTTGTTCATATTCCTGCTGATCCGCATGAAAAGTCTCCAACTTTGAAGATTCCCGGAATTCTGCAACCCTACACGCCCATCCCCTCGTATCATACCACTTCCATGTGAGGTTTGGTTATATTAATGTAACTCGAGCTCAGTAACTGCACACAACATGCGGGCAATTAACCTGCTGTGATCTTTCACAAGCAGGAGAAATAATTCCGCTCTCCACGAAGTGTGGTGTTAAAAGTGCACTCAGTCTCTGAAGAAAACAAATGTAGTCCGATGACCTCCGGATTGATTTCGATATTTGGACAGAATCCCCTCGTTCCTCCACTTTGCATTGGCTGCTATTTATTTTATAGCAATGCGTGATGGTGAATTCATTAAGCAGAACGTGGCGGATGAAGCTGATCTTGGCTTTCATGGTGGGCTACCAGATGTTTCTCACTCAGGAAAAAAAAAAAATCATATCTAAGAAGCGGAGGGAGAGAGAACACATGGCTGGATAAAAGCATCCCTGTTGGCTTGATAAGGCAGCATGTTCTAATCCCTGCGCATCAAATAATTTTACCCTCAGCCCCTGAGATGCTGAGCTTCATCATGCCCCTCATGTCTCATACCGACCGCAAGTAGATGTTACTGACCTGAAGTAGGAATTCTTGAGGTTTCCATGACCCATTTATAGCTGCATTGTGTAGTTGACAGCAGAAACCAGACTGCATGTCTCTGAGAACACCTTGTCATGAAGCACATGTGTCATAAGATAATCCCTTTTGTATTGAAACAACAATAAACGTTTTGGTGTGCCTAAAGAGGCAAACCCGTCTCTTGTTATGTAATTATCTCTTCTTCTCCTCTGACAACAATGGCATTCCTTCCTGGAAGGACTGAATGGGTTCAAAGCCGCATCATGACGTCACAAATGTGGCACGCATGCAGTATTACAGCAGAACGTAGTACTGACGGGTTGAACAACGGCATGTCAATCTAGCCTTTTGTGGAATGGGGGTGGGAGAGGGGGGCACAGAAGTGAAACGAGCAGTAAACATGGAGGTTTTTCTGCAAGCATGGCAACATGGTTCCCCCTTGCTGGTCGAGTCGTTACCTCACGCCGTGTGTTTTCCTGACGGGCTCCTCACGTTCACTAGAAATGGTGGTAAGTTAACGGTGAAACGAGCCTCAGGAGCACCGTGACAGGACGGGTGTGCCGGCACTTTGACTGCAGCGATTCGGCAGGAAGACCCCGACTTTGACCTTCAATTGGCATCTTGTGAAGTGCTACAAAGAGCCGGGAGACTCCAAGCTTGTTTCTTCTCTCTTATGCTTCAAAAAAGCCAAAGGAAGATCTGCAGGAACCTGTAGTGACATCCAAGACAAGACGAAGATCATCACCTAGCCAGTCCTTGAGGAAAGTTTTTCCAAGTCCAACCTGAATGGCTCAGGCCCAACATAATGAGAGGTGTTCAATTGTTCCCTCCCAGCTTCTCTTTGCATTCCTTAATTTTCCGCATCATTTGCAGAGATCTATTTGTCAAATTCAGATGATCTTAGACATGAATTGCACCAAGCCAGAAGGATCTGGCAGAAATGGAAAGACGGAACGCGAAGTCTGAGTTCACTTTGTTCCCGGCGCCTTCCAAAGACGAGTCCCAACAGTATCGGAAAACAATGCCAACTGCTTATGTCAGATTTTCCAAGCTAAGGGCGATAAAGAATCCAGACTAAATGAACAATATCAAAAATGACCAGTGAAAAACGCGAGTGGCCTGGGATTGCTCAGCACAGAGCCACGGAGAGTCAGGTCCCTGGAAATGCATGAATTTACCTAAACGTTTTGCCCGAATCGTTGGATACAGCTGCTCCGAGGCGCAGCTCACCTGCGAACTGGCACATAGCTCAAGCTCAGCTGCCCGCACACACCAGCTAATCCTCGAATAAGCACTAACGTCCTCCACAGTGTTTCGCCATTGCAAGGGAAAGTCACAAATTCAAAACATGAAAGGACAGAAGTATTGTGGGCATAAAGTGCTTAAATTAATAAAAGTAAAAGTACTCTGAATGCAGAATAGCAGCCAACCCTGTTCTATTTTTTTTGTTGTGATAAAAATTTTAAACCATTTACCATCAAGATTATACAAAGATGCTCACAAGTCAGTAATGCACCATAGGTCAAGGGTTACACCAAGTCTGTTTGATTAAAGGTCACAAGTCCCGACATATCGTTACAAACGAAGCGCATTTTCCTGATACAACAGAACACGCCCGCCCGGTACCAACCCCTATCAGCATCATTTTTACCTGTAAATATGTATAAACATAAACAGACTCAGAGGTTAAATGGGGCGAGGCCTGTCCTGAGCTGAGAGTAGGCCTGCGCTCCTCCATCAGCGCTCACTGAGACATCTTCAAACAACATATAGGCCTATTTTTACACTTTATTAGTTACTTGAACAATGCATGAAGACCATATAAACCTCTCAGGTCTTTTTTCTCATCAAATTGCCCTGCTCTCTGTTTGTTCTAGACTTTTCAGTCGTGCACCAGGTTCGTAAATGTCATGACATAAAGGCTTATAATGACTTTATGGCTTACTTTATTTATATGGCACCAGTGTCACTCCCTTCCTCTTCGGAGCGTCTGTGCGTGTGTGTCTCTGATGATGCGGACAGACAGTCGCTGAAGTGAAGCATTCTTTCGGGTTAGCAGACAGGCCAGGCCACTGATTGTTACTTACTTTTATTAGCAGACTGGTTATTCTCAATTCATCCACAGACTTTCATTTGACAAACGCGGCTCTGCGGTCGCCCTGCAGACATGTCAGCCAACCGGCACTTGTCATCCGCGATGTTTCACGGTGGCCTCACTTGCGTCATTTAGCGAGCTAACGTCAGCTGATGGCGAACAGGTAAAACATTCCTCGCTGACGAAGATGAGCCTTGCAACGGGAGGAGATGCGGGAGATAACGGCGGAAGAACGGCAGGCACCGCCCGCCGCGCAGCACACAATGACACCCCCAGCTAGAGAATGAAATAAGGAACATGCATCGCAGACAGACCGCAAACACACAGGAGGAGATTATGTAAAACAAAGAGCGTAAGACGCCAGAGAAACAAAGACAGACTGCAATGGTGGATGAAAAAGACAAGACGTTTATATTTATATTATTAAGATGAACAGTTTTGACACGCGTGCACATATATGTCTCCTCTTTACTCTTGGACTTAATAGGTGCTCCAGTAAGTCAAAGCATGTGGCATGTGGCAAACTCCTCTACCGTACATATTCCGCCCTTTCAGCCAATTGGTTCGCTTTAGTACCACCATCTGGTTAGAAGAGGTACTGCAGCAGCACAAGCCGGAAATAGACCATTGCTGCAAGCTACAAGGGAGCTTTTATTGCTTGTAGGGTTATATTTAGTACTTAAGGATGCATGTTAACTGTATCTCTTTCTTTTTTTTCACAAGCGGAATGCAAATATAAAAAGATCACATTAATAATAAATGAGTTCAAATACAGGAATAAAATATAGTACATGTAAATAAAGCATGACATTAGTTATTTTGGTTGCCAGGTAATTGGATGTATGCAGTGTAAACAGGTAGGAAGATAAATATAAATACTGTGAAATGTACAGTTGTGATATTTTCTTACAACAAACAGTAACATGATACTGACGCATTAGAGAAACTATGCTGTATTCAGCAGGTAGCGATAAATATCAACGTATACTGTATACTTTGCTATTAAAGGTGGCCGCGGATGTTGGTTAAAGCTTGTTGATATGTAAGATCAACAGCCAAACAAAAAAACTTCCTTGACCAGAACCCCAGAAATATGGAAGAGCTTTGCCATGGCAACAACATTGACATCAGGGCTTTTTCACCAAAAAAAAAGTTTGCCAGTGTTTCTCAGCATTATTCAGTCAGGTTACCCTTTAAAAAGCTGCAAAACCTTGAATCATGCCACTCTTAAATTCATAAATTTAGACTCTGCATCCCTGCGGCATCCTTTGGAAAATGTCTCATCTGCATGTCTGTGAGTTTAGGCCACGGTTATTTTGTTCTTTACCATTTATACGTTTGATATTTCTGTTGTAACCTGATGAGGACCAAAGGTTTCACAGAAGGAGGTACGTAGAAGTAATTCTGCATGTGTCTTTGCACATGAACTTGACTCATCTGTTTGAAGACTTGAGGAGGACCTGCAGATCTTGACCCACTGCAGTTTTAGTGGAGACCAGGTCAGAGGTTCCGGCAGCGCAGGTCAGCTCAGTTCGGAAAGTTCATTCGCCTATACGGTTCCCAAAAGCTAATAATGAGGGAATTTCTGACCAGTTGAACGCAATCTGTGACATCTATCCAATCCTCGCACTAAAACATAATGCAGCACGAGGAGTTTTATATATTGATGAAATTGTCCAATGAGTGGCCCTTTGCTCACTTCATCTAAGTCACTGTGTCGCCCTGGAAAAAACTGCTGCCTACCCCGGGTCTAAAGTCTTCATAGCCCTCCACTAATGTTTTCAATTAGTTGCAAGGCACTAACACAAACTGACCTAGAGCTGCTTCTGTCTACGAGGGGAGAACAAAGGACCTGTATTCCCCATTACATGATTGAGCACAGATGGCAGGTAGTTCACACTCAGCCCCTAACTCTCGTTTACAGCCACATAAATTCATCAGGGTCCGTTCGTTTGATGTTCACAGAGGGCAGGACGCGTCACGGAATATGTCACAGGATTGACCTGATTCAAGGGGGGGGGCCTTGCAGCTGTT
>CAAKHG010015906.1:0-17915 GCA_901007715.1 Dactylopterus volitans | reverse complement strand
AAATAGCTCAAAGTCAGCCGGGTCCTTTAAGCAGTCGTCTTGCGCTTCTAAAATTGAAAATCATCTATTTTCAATTTTAGAAGCGCAAGACGACTGCTTAAAGGACCCGGCTGACTTTGAGCTATTTTTTTTAAAGCTTTCAAAGTTGCTTAGCCTTCCGACTGTGACTGTGAAGCAGCCATGGCACCATCAAGATAATTAAGGTCTAAGACACTTGAAAAATAAATCTCTGTTCAGATCTCTTGAGGTGCCCAAACTTTTAAACATGTGACAGTTATATCTTTTCAATTTTGATGAGAAAATACTGAAATAACTAATAGCATAATAATTTGTTCCTTTCCCAGAGAGACTGAGTTTACACCTTTGAATTCAGACCTTTGTGTTACTTTCTTTTCCTGGCAAACAACACCCCGCTGTCAAAAATATCAACGGTGTGTGCTTGCATGCACTTTTTAATAAAGTCGGGGGTACTCGCCAGAAAATTAAGTTTCGTCAAAATGACAAGAGATAAGCCGTTATTCAGTCCCTACTATGGATAGAACTGAAAACAGCACGGGTACACTGAAAGAGATCCTAAACAATCTCTCCTGAATCTACTGGATCTGTATTCCAAGAGACGTTTTAATGCTGGAGACCATTTGAACGAGTCGCCCTCCATTCTTAGAGCCCCCAACTAGCGCAGTTCGGTGTGAACAACCATTTTCAACTGTCAAAAGCTGTCGCCCCGCCATGATTTTGGGGACCCTTCCGCTGAGTTACCTGGCACACGTCGGCGTCTAAAGGGTGGAGCTAGACACACTGCGCTCTGTTGATTGGTCTGTGCGGCGGGGAGAAATGTAAGGCAAACGGCCTGGCATATTTAAATACCTCATTGGATTTCAAAGGGTAAAGATTCGGGGGCTGTTTTCTTCTTTTCCTGTTTAAGACGCGCGGTTGCACGTCCTGCCTTGTGCACCTCCGTTTACTGCGTCACATTATCTATGACGTCATGCTACCCATGTGGCTGATTGCATCATTGTATATTAAACATCTACACTGTATATTATACATGTACATATACATGACCCGAGCCAATAATGTAAAGTGGAAACAACAGTTAAGCTCTCTGACCAGGTTTTGGACCTTTCGCACACGCGCCACTGATTTGCAATCTCTTTTACGATCTCTAAAAATCTCACAATCTCAGTCTTCGTTCCAAAGTTTCCAAGGTCAGAGCAGCGAATCCATCACGCAGGCCCGGGAGGAGAAGATGGATAGTGCTTGGAATGTTCCTAAGGTTTGGACAGATGGCGTGGAATGAGATCATCTGGTGCTCTGCAACGTGACTGTGACTCGGTTTAATGTATTTCAATTGTATATGACTTGATGAATCTCTGTAGGCTGAATGAGTGTCTTTAATTGGTCGAAATTTGCTGTGGTGAGTCACAGCGGCGCTAGAAACGGGGCTGATCGCGTTCAAAATTGGTTTGTCAATACTTGTGTTATTCATCCATATTCTTCTCCTCTGTCGAGTATTCAGTAACTGCTCCCTGCATAAGTCATCGCAGTCTCCAGACTACTTCTCCACCATCAACTGATTAGCTTGCAGAATTTCAATCGCAAGTATACCCTTGGTGTGTCTGCTGGTGCCGAATACTAATCTCAACCAGTGCCCTCTTGTCCAAACGAAATTAAAAACCATCTGAACCCAAAGCAGTTCCTGGGTGTGTTTTGACCTGTCACATTTTTTACTCACCGTGGGCTCATTTCTCGCTGCAGTATTCAGTCCCGCACCTCCGTGGAAACAGAGCAATCATGGCTGCAGCGTCTCCTCTGGCTAAAATGTCCAGGGTCTAATCCGGACCTCCTATTTTTGGAGTTTTCCCTCTAATTTTCCTTGACTCTCTCCTTTCATGCTCTCCTCTGAACACTTTCCTCTCCTTGGCTACCTTCTCTCTCCTCACCGGCCCCTTCCCGCGTTCTCCCCTCCATCCCTAATCCATGTTTCCTCTATGTCAATGAAGGTGAAAGGAGGCGTTCCGTGAGCGGGATATCCATAACCGCAACGACTCCTTGCCACTGGAAATAATGTAACGCTGCACCTGGTACACTGTGTGCGACGTAAGGTGAAATGTACGACGTCAACATTCTTTCAAAGCAGGGGAGCAGAAAATCAGGTCGTGATTTTATAGCTTTGGCAGATTTTGAGCGAGGAAAGGAAGCAAGTGAAACGGGGGGACGTGATAATTAGAACATAACGGGCAAGTGTAGAAATTCATCCTTCTTCTATCAGTGCCTTCACTTACTTCACCACGGAGTCTCACTTACAATCTGCAGCCAGCAAAATTGTGTAGTAGCATAATGTAGCATATCATAGGTTATATAGCCCCAAAATATCAGGATTAAGTGAAATATTTACACAATCGCAGACCCAAGACAATGATGCAAGATGAGAAACGCATAGCTTCAACTTCATTCAGCTCGTCTCACCCCCTCATCCACTACACACACACATGCACACACTCTTCACAATAAACCTTTATCCTGCCTTCTCCCTGCCAGCCATGCAGGCTTTGCTTATTTTTAAAAAATCTCACAAGGCGTTCATAGACGTGCCTCCACATTTCACTCAATTGTTTATCCCTACTGTCATCTTCAGACGGCGCCAATCATCATATCAATCGTCAAGCCTCAGAAAATATCTCATCAATTATTCCCATGAACGTAAAGAGTACACACAACTCAGGTAAGAAGTCCTGTTGCCTTTGCTTGCCATTTTCAGTGAGAGTTGCGCCTACATTTTTTTCGTGCGGTTGCATGATTAAGTCTGCCGATCTTCACTGCTTCACGTGCATGCCAATGATCTTGAGTAATTTTCATTGTTTGTTCTATGAAATGTCATAAAACGGTGAAAAATGTCAATCAGCAGTTCCTCGCGCCTCAACGTGATGTCCCCGGATCCGTTTGCAATCAGAAAATTAAATAGCCTGAGAGAAATTTGAAATTAACTTTTAAGCTGTATTGACGGGAATATCATTTTATGCAATGTATTCCTTTTCAAAAATTTGTGACAAGACATGAAATAAAACTGATCTGGGTTTTTTTTTTCCTTTTAAAAGGGGTTTTGATGAAATACAACAATTTGTGGTAACAATGTGTGAGCTCCTGAAATACTGGCAAGAACTTTTTAAACAGGAAAACAGTGACTCACGCGCTCAACTGAGAAACCATCTTACTATTAATGTTCTTCGACTTACCAAACCTGAGGGATTGTTTCCTGCCTGACACTTCCTTGTGTCTACAACTATAGCAGCAGCAAGTTGTAAATAAACCACAATTACACTTTGGGTTTTAAAATCTGATCTCACAATAGCAGGAGTTCATATACAAACTCCCCTATATATTAACCCCTCGGGTCGTATTCTCTCTCCAATCTGTCCACTTGCAGTTTATATTCATTTGTGATCAGAATATAGGGAGTAAAAACTTGCATTAAATGTGTTAAACGTAGAAAAATGTCATCACTTCATCACATCTTTCTGTGAGGCATTTGTCTAAAATGTAGTCGTAAATCAGCATATTAAGCCCAAATGCATGCTTTGTGATGTCAAATGATATTTAACTTTGGCGCGCGGCGACAAACATGGAGTCAGTCCGCCACCGAGCCCGAGTTGGCATTTGAGCCAAAGTCAAAGAAAAACCCTCCATAAATTCCATAATTATTAAAAAAAAAAAAGGACGAATCCCAGAGAAGTTAACCTTTGAACTTTTAGACAAAAACGTCAAAGCGCGTTAAAATAACTCAGTGAATAAATCACTAAGCTGCATGGTCTGTCTGCTTCATGTTGCAATTCTCGCAGCGCGCCGGAACGAGCTGACAGTGATTATTGACTGGAGGCTGTTGAAGCCGCGCGCTTTGACGAATGCTACTTCTGGTAATGTCAAGTTTGCAGCTGACGGGCTAAAGCAGCCACAGCCGCCTGGGTGGTGTGTGCTGCTGCTGGTAGGGGGGCGGGTGGTGGGGTGGTGGGAGGAGCGGGGGAGGGGACAGTAGAACGCCATACCTGCTCATCTTGTGGTGGGTCAGCAGCGCTCTGGTCCGCAGACGTGGCGGCGTCTCCCTGGGCGAGCGCGGGAGAGGACTCGCTGTCCGGGGCGCTGCTCTCGCTTGCCGGTCTGGACGAAGTGGACTCCGCCTGCATGAACACACGGGGGAGCCGCTGTCACTTACGCCCGAGGATGTCAAATCAATTCATTATTAAATACGAATCATACACTGATCGGCCGCGACATCACGATCGCTGACAGGGAAAGTTAATAGCGCTGATAATCTGGTTATCATGGCGCCTGTCAGTAGGTGGGATATATTCGGCATCAGGTAAACATTTTGTCATCAGAGTTGATGTGTTAATAAGCAGGGGGGAAAAATGGGCAAGCATTAGGGATTTGAGAGCATTTGACGACGGCTAAATTCTGATGGCTAGACGACCGGGTCTGGTCTGATGAATCCCGTTTTTTTTTAATCGCATCACGCAGATGGCCTGATGTGCGTACGCCGCTGACCTGAGGAATGGAGGGCACCAGGATGCACTGTGGGAAGAAGGCAAGCTGATGGAGGCAGTGCGACGCCCTGGGCAATGTTCTGCTGGGAAACTTCGGGTCCTGCCGTTCATGTGGATCTTACTTCCACATACTTACTGCATTGCCGCAGATCATTTACACCCTTTCATGGAAACGGTATTCCCTGATGGCGGTGACCTCCATCAGCAGGATAATGCTTCTTGCCACAAAACAAAAATGGTTCATGACTGGTATGAGGGCCCCAACAATGAGTTGAAGGTGTTGACTTGGCCTCCAAAGATCTCAATCCAATCCAGCATCGGTGCGATGGAGGCCTCACCTCATAGCTTTCAGGACTAACATGACCTGGTGCTGCCATCTTGGTGCCAGATACAACAACACACCTTTAAAAGTCTAGTTGAGTCCAGGACTCAGCAGGTCCGGGCTGTTCTGGCGGTAAAAGGGGGGCCAACATGTATACCGTTTTTTTCCTCAAAAAGTGTTGGTGCCTTTGTTTATCTCCATTGCAGAGACTACCTGGTCTTATTGGACGCACACATTTGTTAGAGAGAGGCTTTTATTGGAAATTCACTCGGTTTGTGAAGCGGAATTCGTTCTCTGATCCGCTCCTGCTTCTGGACCAAATGTTTGACCCAGGGAACGCTGGTAGCACTGGCCCTCAGTGCCGAGCAGCCACTCGCTAACAGAGTGAGAAATCTATTTCAGATGTCAGGGGTAAACTACAAGCCAGCCGCTGCTTCTCATTCCTACTATGAAATATAAATCCTTACAGCAGTGCTTCGAGTAAGATATGGCTGGTTTTCATATCTACCACCAACTCTCGGGCCATATCTCGAATGTTAGGGAGGGGATGTGGTCAGCATTCGCAAACACAGCCTGGTTGATAGTTTAAGCCAGATTCAGCACATTAAGATTGTATTTGTGGTATATTCAGCACAAATCTAATTTCCTACAGCACAGCTCCCTCAGTGCGAATGATTCATGACGTTCTCACGGCACCGCTGCTTTGTTTTTGCTTTTAAAACAGCGTTATTGTTCAATTCTAATGTTTTTTTTGTAAGTTCTTTGAAGTTTCACTCACAATAGGTTAATTCTGATCAATTTATCAAGGAACAAGAAACGGTGTTTCTCTGAATTTAGATGAACTCTGAGCTTGGGTGAGCTGGCCTGGAATTCATCAACGCAAAAAAAAAAAATAACATGGATCAAGTCCAAAAACAACAGCCAGTTGTCAAAAACCTTTTCCAAATAAAAGCCTGGTACTTCCTGCAGTTTATTATAAATAATGTCGTATCGGTTCTCTTGTGTCGCAGCACTGAGGGTAGCTGCATTCTCCGGCCAGAAAAAGGGAAATTGCAGGAGACTTTTTCCTTATAGAAGCTCTTTTGCTCTTCCGCCAGACAGACGCTGGTTTTTAATCAATCCCGTATGATGTGTTAACTCACACTGTGCATTTTAATTCTCTGGCAGTCGCTGTGCTCAGACTTTTTTTTTTTTTTTTTTACACAGAAACTTCAGACTTGTTTGTTCTTTGACACTTCCAGTCCTTTCTGATAATTTTTATTAATTACAGAGATGGCGGCGTCCTCGGAGCTGACAAGCAAGAGGAAAGCAGCGCTACTGTCATTCCAGTCAGTCGGGTCCTCTCTAGATGTCTGAAGTTATATTCGTATTTCTGCACGTTCACTGAAGCGGCTTCTCGTAGGAACCGTAGGAAAACTAAATTCAAATTCAAGACTGGAAGACGGCGGAGACTGAAAAGTCAGAAGTCCAGTCCTGGCATGGGTGTTTAATTGGGTGCCATAACCCTCGTCAAGCTGCACAGCAAATGAAACATGTCCTGATGGGAATTTCGGCCAGCTCTTAAAATTTGCCGGGCCAAACGGATCAGGGATTAAAAAAAAAAAGGGCCAAAATCCCACAATGTCTATCCCGCTTTGAGATCAAACCGCGGACCGTGCGGCGAATAAGCCGTGACTCCTGTTCGTACCTTGAAGTTGATTTGTTGAGCCAGTTCCTTCGCCTTGTGGTCCTCCGGGCTGGGGTTGCTGTTGGCCGTCAGAGCCAGCAGGGCAGAGCGCATGGAACAGCCGCACGTTTCACAGCAGAAATCCTGGGACCTGCCGGAGGAGCAGGTGGCGCGTGGTGAGGACATCCTCCTCAAAAAGCGCACAACAGCATTCCCATGCTCGCCGCAGCGTTCCAACACTTACCACAGCATTCCCACGTCTGCTACAGCGTTCTCACGTTCACCACATTTCCACACCCTCTACAGCATGTTTACGTTTACAGGTATATACACCAGATCCAGATGTAACGTTGACTTCCCTGGGGCCAAATCTCATTTAAGATGGACCGAGGCAAAGTGGAAAAGTGGAAAAGTGGAAAAGTGTCCTGTGGTTTCAAACTTTGCGTGGAAATCATGGATGCTGCGCCCTCCGGGCCACGGAGGAGATGAACCGTTCGGCTTGTTATCAGCGAGCGGTTCAAAAGACAGCATCCGTGACGGTATGAGGGTGAACTGGTACATATGACATCATGGGCAACCGGCACGTTCGTGAAGGCGCCATTTGTGCCAAACCATATAATCCAGGTTTTGGAGCAACATACGCTGGTGATGGCGTTTTCAGGGAAGGACTTGCTGATTTCAGCAAGACATTGCCAAACCACATTCTGCATGTACTAAAAGGTAAATGGATTTTATATAGCATTTATACAGCGCTGTTCTACCCTGACGGTACTCAAAGGGCTTTACACTACATGCCAGTGGTAAACTACAAAAGCAGGGTTCCACGGTCCGGGTGCTATACTGACCTGTTTGCAGTCCTGACTTGCCAACCATTGAAAATGCCTGGTACATTATGAATTGAAAAATACAACAAAGGAGACCCTGAGATGTTCAGCGGCTGAATTCCTACATTAAACAAGAGTTTCGAACAATTGGTCTCCTCGGTTCCCTAATGGTTAAAGGCTGTTGTTAAAAGACGAGGTGATGATCCGGTCTCAACTTCTTTGAAACTTGCTGCTGGCATCAAATCTTAAACGTTTTCTTTGAGCTTTTTTCTATTAAATATGCATATATATATGTTTCTATTTTCAAAGTTTTGCAAACTAATACATTTTGCGTCTATTTACATTTTAAATGGCATCCTAGTGTTTTTTGGAAGACAAAAAAAAAGAAAAAGAAAAAAAAGCTGCCTTAACAGGAGAATTTGAAGAGTTCATTTTTGAAAAAGTATCTATAATTAAAGTAGCTGCTGGGATTTTTCATCAATTAATGATGAAATGATGAATCCAAGGTATCTCATCATGCAGTCTTGGGGCCATTCAGGGATCCTCGTTTCCCTTTTAATTAAATTGTGTGAAATAATGTTTGTGAAATAATTCAAATAACCATTTTACAGGCATTTAAACACAAACAAATGAGCTGACCTCTGACTACACAACTTTAATGACGATCAGAAAACAAAACTGTTTGGCATAATTAGCCACAATTAGAAAATAAAACTTTACGTTTAACAGCAAAATTATACCTATGTTATCTAATTGTGTATTTATCGCCTTTATTTCGAGTTTTGAGGCTCAGATCAGATCTGGATCACATTGCTTCTGTTTAAAAGGTTGTGGAAGGCATCAGAATGTAGCCTCAACTACACTATATCTAGATATGAGGGTCTCCATTGAGCAACGTCACTTCCAATTGGGGTCAGCAGCTTAGTGCGAGTAAGCTCGGTTTCCAGAAGATGAAAGAGTCTGAAGACTCTCGGATTAATCGAATAACTGCCGCAGCCCCACGAGGTGCAACAGCAGGGGCTCATTTAAAAATAATTGACGAGTTAATTATGAACAACACCTGATGTGTGAAATGTTTCAGCTCAACTGTCATAGTCCCTCGGTCTGAGTTGCCAAGTTAACTGAAAAATTGGCCTGCCAAAAATGTTCCCGGGCAGCTTGTACAATAATTACATTTACACCGAATGTGTGCCGCGCGCTTGTACGCAATTAAGCGGCGACTTGCGCTTGCAGTTTGTCGCGGTGTGCGGTTATTTTTGAAACACGCAAAAAAAAACCAAAACATCCCACTACATGCAGAGTGTTGACCAATTGTGTTGTAATGCTTTAGCTCCACTCATTACGATACCCTCTAAAAAAAAATCACTGGCTGTGGCATTACTAAAACCAGGTGCAATAAAACAAACCTTCAATTCAAGCAAAACGACTGAAAGACGCATTTATAATCCCCCGACCCCGAAAAAAAAGCAAACCAAAACAAACATGTCCGCGACTAATTCCGGCATGTAGAACCTCTCCAAAGTTTAAGCATGTGGGCCCCAAACTAAAGACGCCATCAAGATGTCGACAACCTTTAGAGCAAAACAGACCCACGGCATCAAACGTGCACCACCAACCTTTCCCAACCTTCAGTTGCTTTTCTGTCTATGCCAAATCTGCCATTAAAGGCTCCACCTCGCTCCGATCTGACCATAGAACCCACTCCCAACTAAAGGCCCATTTGGCAAACTGTAGTTACTGAACTTTCTTGCTCACTGACAGAGGTATTTTATTTTTTTCCTGCCGCTATCCTTTGCAGTCCTCCAGCTGAGATTCTTTCGCCAGCTGAATCATCCACCAGGCATTATCCCCCTCATAGTGTGTGTCAGTATACACACACACACACACGTCATTTTCAAGGCTGATTCTTGAAGGGGGAATTTGGTATCTTTCAACCTGTGCCCTACTATCTGATGGGTCTAGGCAGAAACAAAAAGCAATCCGATCTATTAAGCACTGATTTAGAACAGAACCTGCATAACTCACGCAACGTAATGGCTCATGGCAATAACGCTAAGAAAACGCAACTCCTCTGGCAGTGGTTTAGTTCCACTTATTATTAATGTCTGATCTCACTATGAGAGGGATCCCGGCGGAGATAGTATTGACCGGAAATTTCACAAGAGCCGACTTCTTTCGGGTCAAAAATATAGTAAACTTGAGCGAAACTGAGAGACGAAGCACGTGCTTCGACAGTGGATGACTGCCCCACGTGGTTATGTTGCAGATTGCGGTCATACCGTGACATCCGCTACGTGTAAGGAGCTGTCCATTTCAAGTTTGCTGTCGTGGCACAAACAATGGCGTTAAAAATCGGCAGTCCCGACAACACGTTTCGCATGAATCAAAACGGTTTATTTGCATCCACGAGCGCATCGTAAATGAGGAGAAAAACCTGCTGCAGCAATGGTCCATCTCTTGCCTCTGTCCTTTGGGAACTCATGGACTCGAGGTTACATAGTTGAGTTCTCTAGGATCCTCTAAAAGTGGAGCTTTTACCGTGTAATTACCCGCAGTTCAACCTCATTGTGATGCGCCGCCAGAGGCAGCCTCGCTGCTCACCGATGAGCGGACAAGTACGCCGATGGAACGGCGGCAGAGCCGCCCAGCTGAGGCACTCTAACTAGAGAGTTGCTCAATCATATTGAACACTACAATTCACTCGCCCGGCAAAAAAACAAAACAAAACTCTGAGGTCCAGTCTCAACACCAAAAAGAACTTTGCTATTAAAACAAACTGACAGCAAGATTTTCAGGTGTACTCCCAATGTGTATCAATTCTAAACTTTGGTTACCTCCTCAGTTACCAATAATTTGTGTAAGGCCTGAAAAAAAAAAAGCGTATCTGTAGAGGAGGAGTTTTATGGTGATTAATTAAAATTATTCTTTTTGAGAGAGGTGTTGACATATTTTGATGATTGTGACTGGGACTGTGATTTGTCTTGCTGTTGAGCTGCACTGGGTTATACTGAGAGTTTCCTTAATATTTTGATTACCTCATGAGTACACATTAGGTCGACAAAATATGTTCCACTGCTGTGTTTGACTGGTGGAAAACCCTTGACCAATCACTTATAGGTGTTGTATCTGTCCAGTAGACATCACTTTCAGTGGTGGTTGCAGCTTTTAGGAGCATGTGCAATTTGTTATGCTGATCAATGGAATATGCCATCAAAGATGTTATTTCTAAAAACCTCTAAACATCTATGGGCCTTATTTTATCAACATTTTTAAAGACATTCTTTTCTATTGACGGATGTAGCAAGACGATGATGCGGTCCCATCCCACCAACCGACGGATCAACAGTCTCTGCAAATAAGTCCCGACTTATTTGAATCACCGAACGTCGGCGACGCGAGCCGGGAATCAGGCTCGGATCTCGCCGTCACGGGCAACGGGAGCCGAAATAAGCGTAACGTTTTCGTTTAATCCAAACCTAAATTCTAATGTTTCCTAAAATCCTGGCCTTGTCCTCAAACAGTCCTTTGAAGAGGTGATGACTGTCCACTTTGGTGGTGGTAAACAGCGGCGCGCGCGCACACGCAGAGGAGCGCGCGACCAACATGAGCGGCTATCTCACAAAGTTATGAGCGGTGAAGAGTGTGGTGATTTTTTTTCTGGTTTTACACGTTTTTTTTTTTTTTTTTTCTTGAAACCATCAGTGGCTGCTTGGCCACTGGGAATTTGGGACATGAGTATGAAGCTACACACTCCTCGGTACGAGACCTGGAACCCAAAGCTGCATCAAAACCCAGCTTCCAACACATCATGCACCTCTGGCTTCATGTTGCAGGAGTGTGCTTAATGCACCGGCTCTGTGTTTATGCTGTTGGCTGCCTTGCTGTGTATCCTCAAATGACAGGTTTGTTTTGCTTTCAACACCTGTGGCACATTTGCATGCCGGCCTTCAGACTGTGGCGTGCACCTTTAGGCTCTCCTGTCAGTCTTGACAGCAAAAGGCTCTGCGCAATATTGCTAAAAGAAGCGACACAACTGCCCGGTGCGCTGAAGCAGAAAAAAAAAAACATAAATAAAGTGCAAATAAAGGAGGTTTGTGTGGATCTGCCTCAGAAAAACCAATCATCCCTTGCAGCAGCTAATGGATTGAAGTTCAGGCAGCAAAGCAGAAATCATGCTCTGAGGAACGCATCATCGCTGCGGAGCTCCTCGGGCTAAAGGTAGCAAGGAAGATTTTTGATAAATTATGGTACTAAATGATCCAAATCAACGGGTTCCTCTTGAGTCAAACGGCAATTAGGTTCTATTCAAGTCAGGTTATTTAGCTGAAGAAGAGGCTTATGAGATATCGGGCATTTGGCAAAGCACTGTGGATGTCTTTTCAAGTCCCCAGTCATCATGCCACTGGACTATGATGGCTTACATAGGCACTCAGCGTGAAAAGTGAAAAACATGGAGACAAGCTCTGTGGTCGGTTAATGGCTGCTCGCAAGAATGACTGCTTGAAGACAGAAATGCTGAACATCAAGAACGCATCACACCGCAAAGCCAAAGTGGAGATTCGGTCTGTATAATCTGAGGAGCATACCTAAGGCAGCACAGGAACTACTCTTAGAATCACGTTTCAAATTTCATCGTAACATGTGACGGCAGGTCGGTTTCCAGTGTTCTTGATCATCTCGCCTTCTGGTGGCACCCAAAGAACTTTTTTTAGACCGACACCTTCTGCAACTTTGTCAGGCAATCGTGTCCAGGGCTGTCAGAGCGGGCAGGATTTCAAATTTCTTGCATCTATAATCCATTGCTTCCGTCATATTTTCTGCGTATAATCAAATGCAAAACTGTGAAAGCTTTCAAGGACAGAAGCATTTACTCCTACTCGTCTGCTTCGCTGGAGACTGCGATGAAAATTATAGAACCCTTGGAGACATTTGGGAGGCACGACAATGCAGGCAAGGGGATACTGTGATGGCAGGCCGTTCATCCTGCCTTCCAAGAGTGGCTTTCTGGAACTGTTTACCTTCAGACGAGGTCGGACAATACCTGGCACTCGCAACTTCACTCGGTAATCCAACAGGTGCCTTCATTAAGCAGAATGGTTTGGCGTCTGCTGTTCTGAAATTCTTCCCTGGATTTTCTAAAGGTGATTCAGAGCCCTCTAAGACCTGGCTTTGAGCAACAGGGGATGCAGCTGTGCACAAAATATCTAAAAAAAAAAAAAGAAAAAAGAAAAAAACAAAACGAAACACAAAAAAACATTATATTTCTATTTCAAATGAACATCAACAGCTGCTTTTTCTGGTGCTTTTCCTATTTTGTGCAATGTACCGTGTGTGATGTCATAATTTCAGATATCAATCTTAAAAGTTCCAAACTCCCCAAAAAAAAACAAAAAACCCCGGATCCCTCCGAGTCAACGGTTCGGGCTTCAGGCTGCTCTGAACACATTTCCTGTCAGTTTTTCTTCAACTATACCTTGATGGTGACAGCTCCTCGTGGGTTTCTGCTGCCTGCAACGCATGCCAGCAAAGTGCAGGGCTGCGACTCAGACAAGGACGACACTTCCAAGTTAGGTTGCATGCGTTTCCAGTTATTCTGACATTTAGACTAACTTAATGATTGAGTGGGGCTGACAAACAGAGAGTGCTGTCCCTCAGCATACTTCCATTAGTTGGGCAATCAGTTAAAACTGGGCTTTTCGGGAGGGGGGGACTTAAAGAGACGGGTGCTAAAATGGCTTGTCTGGCTGCACAAAGTTACAGTAGAAGATAAATAGCAGGTTTTAACTGTGAATGTTATGCATAACTTTTTTAAAATTAAATTTTCCTTTAAGAACTGGGGATTAAAAAAAATGGAGGGGCCATTTGAATTGTATTTCAGATAAAAACTGATGTTTCAATAAAGATATACGAATGGTAAATTAAATGATCAAAAGATATATGAACCGGGAACTTCTACTCTAGTGGAGTCCCAGAATGAAAAGTAAAGAGTCAGAATTAACAACTAGATCTACTTTCCTGTATTAGAACAGGTCTGTATAATGTGTACTCAGGTATCAAGACCGCCTGACACTTTTCATAATCACTTCTCAGCCATCCCAGAACTGCACCGGGCCCCTCGTGTTTGTCCTCCCACATCACTAGCTGGCCAACTTTCTGCTGGCAGGTTGCTTATCAGTTATAAACTCTGAAAAATGTTGGACAGGCCCGTTTCTTGCTGTGCAGAGAATGCGAGACTGACAGCTCTCATATTCACGAGGGGCACACATCTCACAACAGAAGATGATAAATCAAAGAGAAGCGCCGCCTCAGCCTGAGACTGGGTGAGCAAAAAAAAAAAAAAAAAAAGGTTTTCCATCAGGGACATCCTCGTATTTATAGCAGAGCACGTCTTGCTGTCTATCTCATCTCCAAGTGCTAATGAAACAGACGGCTGATCAGGACCCATATCGCATTTGTTAATAAAAGGGCGACTTAGCCGGATCCTCTTCTTCTGTGGCTTTATACCGCTTCCTCTGGGGGAAATGTGGTGTGAAATGAAGAGCAACATGCCCACTCATGTCCTCTCCAGAGATGGGTTATTTTGGCGATAATGAATTTATCATCTCGCAAAACTGGGGAGAGCTTTGGCCGCGCTCTTCTCCCCTTGCGACGAGGCCGATATCAGAGGGCATGTCGACGGACGCTGGAGTGTTGATTGCATTACATGCCTGTGTGGGTCGCGCCATTGTGAGGCCAAGCCATCCGGCATCGCATTTGAAATACCCACAGCGGTAATATCAAACTAATCCTGCAACAAAATCATCAGATCACCGATAACGATTCGCAGTGCTCCACACTCCTCCTCACACTCCCCTCATCGTCATTCTCCATCCACATCACCGGCTCCAAATCACATGCTCTGCACAAAGTAAATATTGGAAGGGTCTTCATAATCCCAGTCTTACTTTTTGGCAAGGGCCCGCCGCTCCTCTGGGGTGTAATCAAGAGATCCTATTGCGCCCTCTCCTTTTGTTGGCATGAATCCAATTATAGCTATTAAGGCAGTTCGTACTGAAAGAGAGACAGACAGAGGGAGACAAGCAAAGAGATGAGAAAGTTCAGTGTTGCCGGGTAAAACACAGTTGAATTACACGACAGGCTGCACATGTGGCGGTGTGCTGTGCCGATGTTACGTAAGTGTGTGCATGCCGTTTTGTTTTGTGAGCGTAAGCCTGGATTTAGCTCGGCCTTGGCGACAGCATCCAGCGTACGACCGTATTCGCGTCCCTCAGCTTACGCAGGACACGTTTTACAAAATGGCCGAGGTCAGAGTTCGGTTGACCTGATGTTGTTTTTACCGGTCGGGTTGGGTCAGTGTCCCAGGCCACATGTACACGGAAAAACACATCTAGAAGATGTGAATCGAACCGTCTTTGAATGACTTAAAGAGGCATCTACATTGTAGATGACTATAATTTGAGAGTACTGAATTGAATTTCCAATGTTCTATTACTGTTTCTTATTTAATAAAGTGTTACGGAGTCCATTCACCTCCACGTACAAATGGTTCTAACCGTATCTAGCTTCCTAGGAGTAAGGAGCTGTGTTGATATTGTTCCCATTAATGGGAATGGTGAATGCTTCCAGTGTTTCTAACTTCAATGACCTCAAAGGAATGGAAGTCTGTAATCTACTGTACATCAAATTCAATTAGAACTACCAAAGAAGAAGCACATGTAAGTTAAAAGTCACTCTCAAATTGAAATTTATCAGCACCCAGAATTGGAATGAATGAAATTTGCAAGTGCACAGGCTTTTCAAAAATGGAGCCTGTGGACCCGTAAGGGTCGTGGGGGTCTTCTACGCAGTCCTTCTTGATTTCACGTAAATGTGTGTAATAGTGGTTCTACAACTTGGGCTTCTACGTTTCAACTGTCTGGCAACAGGAATTGTAATTTAGTTGTTCCTTGCTTTCTCTTCTTTGCTGTTGATTTATTTTTTTGCTAATTTGCATTTTTTTTTCATAGCAATTTCCCTCCACTTTTCCAGAAAAGGCCCTCACACAAATTGGTAGGAAATTAAACAGATTCAAAAAAATGCCGTAGAAATTAGCTGGAAAATTAACAGAAAATTAGGGACAACATTTTTTTTTTTTTTTAAATGAAAACGATATTTTGAATATATTTAAATGGAAGATCGGGAACTATTGTCGACCAGTTGCTAGCGCGTTGTGTATATCGGCTCGCAACGCTGCTGGGCTTCATCTGCGGGCTCAAGCCAAGGCCGTTTGTCACGCAGACGCGGATGTCTGATGCAAATGATACGGCTTTAGTCAGACGCGAAGCCACAATCACATCGGGAGGCTGAGGCCTCAATGCTGGGGAGCAGCATGATAACAGCTGAACGTAAAACACTGAACGCGCCGAGCTTCCACAGCACCCGTCTAGCTTCTCTGCTCATCGGTTTCCGGCACATATGATCGACTTTGCTGCACGCCGCACTGCGCGCGAGCACACGGAGGCAGATGATGTTAAATCGGGACTCGTGTTCTCTGGCGTTATTTGCGTGAGGGTTTGGCCGGATAGTTGAAAAGCCCGCACATGCAGTTTGCATGAAAAGAAGTGCGGAGGGAGACTGCAGCTGCGATTATCCTCGTGGTCGCATGACAAGTTCTTTTGATCTAGTTTGTCACATACCATGAGGGGAAAGAGGAGACGGCGGTGGGATGTGATAATTCTGCGGCGACTCTTTTCAGCTGCCGTAATAACGCGGGAGAAGTTGTGCACGTGTTTCGATTTTTTTTTCTGCTGCAGCTTTTAGGTGAACGTGACGGAATTCTCACCACACCTGCGCTATCTGTTTTTGGTGAAACTGGCTAAAGGAACTAGTCACATCCCCGCTGACACCGGAAGGGCCATTACGTCGTTCTACCACTGACTAACCAGGACGCTCATGTCCGTGAACACACACTCCGTAACGGATGTCGCCGACGTTACGCATCATCATTAGCTCCAAGCAGGTTAACGCTCTAAATCCCGTCCGCTAGTTTGTCTGAATTTTTCGGTGGGATCGCTCAAAAAATTACCAGGGCAACATTCGTGAAACTTGGTGGACGGGTGGGGCAAATTTTTGCGGACGATCACTAAGCGTAGCAAAAAACATTCAGACGGACGCCTGCCGCAATTTGTCGCCATAAACACCGACGTTCATGCTGAATATATATATAGTATAGATGACAATATTTTACATGAACAAAGGCGCCGGGGCGGCTAGCTTGTCTCAGCAGCTGACCGGGTCGGCAGCGCTCATGTGTCCTACATAGCCGAGATCTTTTCTCATGAGGTCCTTTTGTAATTTGTCGCTGGCTCTAAAGTCTCAGGTGAGTTTTGAAAATGAGATATATAATCCATTTGTTTATATCTAACAGAAGACTATTTATTTTTGCTGTGCTCGCTATTCGCGGAGGATATCTGTGGCTCGGCACCGAATACAGGATAGAAGCCAATCCATGCAGGGGGAGCTGCTCTGTATCCATGGCGACTTGTTTGCATGAACCTGTTTAAATAGATCTACCTTGAAATCCAAAATAAGTCCAGCCTTCAAACGGTTTAAAGGGCTTAAGCGTGCGAGAGAAACTTGAATTCCCTCTGGAGTTGCACGAGTGTCTTAAATAATTATCCATGTTGGATCATGTTGGAGTTGCTCGCGTAAACCTACAATTTTGAACTTTAATCTTTAAACCTATCTTTACATCGCTTGGTGGCGTGTTATCCAATGATAGACAGTGTGTCAAAGCAACCTTAAAAATAAATGAAGTAATTCGAGGGGGAATTTGTTTCGATTCATCAACAAATTTGTAGTCATTAATGGCCGCCCCGGTTGCAGAACACAGCTAACTGTGTGTATCAGAGTTCTACACAAAGCCTCAAATCTGAGCTAAGAGAATTTATCTGTAAAGTTGTTTTAACAATGAACTCCACCACACATACCAAAAGTCAGCACTCCGCTGCCACTTTACTTATTGTTGAGTCTTTTCAGGTTCTAAACGGGAATGCTCCATTTCTCCATAATAAATGTGTAGTAGGTTAACTTTTAGATACAGAAAAAAAAAACTACAAACAGAACTGAAAAAATGTACAAACAAATCCATAACTATGTATATGTTAATAAATGAAATTAAATATATATTAAAAAAAAAAAGTGACATCAGAGGGAATGTTTGAATTACTTAGCCACACTTGATTAAATATGTAGGCGTAGCATATGAAGCCGAGCGGGAGCCAAGAGTAGTGAGCGTAACCCTGGAACCACTACAGCTGGCCTGCCTGTGACGTTTGGATCCCGGCGCAATTGTCACGCCAGGCCTCCCGCCGTCCTTCCAAACAGGATGAGAAACAGCTTGTACACAACACTTTAAGAAGCCAGCAGGGGAAGTCAAATCTCTAGGGCATGGCTAGCCATGTGACCTGCAGTGCGGGGATGAAAAAAAAAACGGTCGAGTGCAACCTTTGTTTTTGATTCAAATTTGTTGTTGATTGAAGCCTTTTTTTTTTTTTCCTTTTTTTTTTTTTTTTTGGTCCAGA